>CAUYSK010030051.1:0-12145 GCA_963575035.1 Avahi laniger
ATAAACTACACCATTATCAGTCTCATCACTTTGTAACCATGCCTCATTTTTTAACTGGAACAGCAACGAACTGAGTTTATCAAGATAGGCAATCATTATACTTGACTCCAAATGACATTTAAACATTAAAAAAAAAAAAAACTAAAAAGAAATATCACCTACCCTGAGAATAGCCAAAAGAGTAAGCTGCAAGGTCTACATGCAGTTCTAAAAGAGAAGCACCAAAAAAAAAAAAAAAAATGGTAGTACACACTAAATTAAGAGCTTAGTTTTTCCAGACAACCTCTTTACTCTTTGAACAGGATCACACTCTTTGGATGTATAAGTTATGCTACACTGCTTAATGTGATTCTGCTCTGATCAGTTAGTCACAACTTATGCGTATTGTCCTTCAAATGTCATTTATGTTTAAAGAACATTTAAATGTAGGCAAGTTAAATTAGATTGTATGTCTACTCTAGATCAATGTCTATATATTACATGCATTACAAAGCTCCTGTTTGTATTAATGCTGATGTTAGAAGCCTGATGTTTCTCAATACCCAGCCCTGAGGACATATATTTCTCCCTCATTCTCGGGGTCTTGATTTCACAGGTTTCAAGTTCCCACCCTACAGATCTGGGAATCCAGATGATTTAAAGTCAAACTGTGAAGCAGGGATGTATTTCACAATCACATACACATGGTTTCACAAACACATACTCTCCATTTGGGCTATCCAGAATCACTAAACAAACCTGCTCGCCTCCCAGTCCTATATATTTCAAGTTTCTGACAACAGACCCCCATTAGCAACTTCATAGGTAAAGCTGGGCTCTATCACTGGCCTTGATATATGGCACTCTTGGTGGTCACTAAAGCCTCATTCATACCCATGACATCATTGCTTCCATAGAAACAACATCACTACATTCTCAGAAGGGGAGAAACTGGATTTTGTCTTCTGAAGAAGACAAAACCCAAACAACTGAATTGGAATAAGTAAACTGTTAGCTAATGTGTTTTTTTGAGGGTGTCTTAGTTTCTTGGGAAAAAAACACAAAGTATATTTTTTTTAAATTACAAATAAATGAGGAATAAATGCAACTAGGAAATATAACTGCAACATTTCTCTCTGTAATATAATTCACTCTACTTTGTGTAAGCCAGATTTAAGAAATTTAACTCTTCTTAAAATAAGACCTGCAGCTCCACAACACATATGGTAATGTTTTAATGCTTTTTAAGACATTTAAATCTCTTTTAATGCTTTGTGACTTTGTGTGTTTACATGCTGGGAACTTAACATAATTGAAAGTACATTTTAATGATTCTTTTTAGCAGTTCAACTAAGAAAAATAACCTCATATGCAGTTCAATTCCACAAGAAAAATATAAGAACCAAATCACAATCATGTAAACACTGAATAATGGAACTATATTTATGAAACTTCGCACACAGAATGGCAAACTATTATATAAAATTTGAACATTTTCAAAAGTGATCACAAAAATGAAAAATTCATGAAGAAAATCAGACACTTGCAACATCCTAAGATTGTCTGTATAAACGTAAGAGACTGTATTGTTAGAAATAGACCGTTGTGCTTATAGCACGTTCTCTCAAGTGCATATAATTAATAGTCTGATTTACAACCCCAGAAACATCTTAGGAATGCCTTTCTGGATGTGGGATAGTCTTTCAAAAGATTGAAAATGTTGCTCGAATCAGTCACCCAAAAGCAATCTAACTTAGAAAAGATGAGAGGACAATCCGAGTGTAGTGGCAGAGAGAGACCACGTGTGTATAAACATGCGAGCTCTCTGTCCCAGATGACGAGAACCATAACAAAACAACCTTATCAGAGGTCCCAGGTTGCTTTTTCTAGCCCATCTCAGCAATGGTAAGGCTGTCGAACCTTACTACGAAGTTTACAAGCTGAGGGAAAGGGTGCTGTACTGGTCAGACTTCCCAAGTTTACACACAAAACCAACCACCGCTGGTCCCAATGGGACCAACCAATCATCATCCCACACACACTATAACCCCCATAACATACCCTTCTCACCCTGAGATTATTCCTTTGTTTCTTTCTTTATATCAAATCCACCAGGTTTATAAATGCACTTAAATCCCAGTATTTAATGATTATAAATCCTAAAAAGATCCCTTTACTTATCCCAGTGGTAGACTGGTTTGTGAGCATCCTCCCTGAGAATTCACATGTCGGAAACAGTGTAAAGAAATAAAGAGGACCCAAAATGAACGCCAACACCTGTCAGAACATCACCCAATCCCGCAGCAGGTCAGACAGGCATTATTGTCAGACAATTTCCACTGTACACTGTAAAAGCTTGGCCTGTGGGGAGACAGAAACATCTAGAGTGGGAAGCTGAGCCAGGGGAGATAAGACACATGGGACCACAAAAGACCATTTATGTGTCAACGTGGGATACAAACCAAGGTAGAAAAGGAGAACTGAGAGAAGTAGTGGTGGATTCCGTGGAAGAAAAAGATTCCAGATAAGATGGGTGGTGGGAGCTGCACCTACGCCTCCCAGCCCATTTGGGCTGTTCTTGTGTCAGTTCTCTGCCCGATCACCACCACCTCATGTCCCATTCATATTCCTGGTGTGGGACAGAGGGGTAAGGAGTCACTGTTTACAGGCAGGGCATACAAAAAAATTATTAAGGCGTGGTTCCTGCTCTCATGGGGCTCACAGACAAGGAAGAAAAGACAGACGTCAAATAATGATAATTCCACGTTACACACACTGTGACAAAGTGGAAGCTTGACTGGGAGTTTGCCAGCCAGACATGGCGAGAGGGAAACATGAGGGCGGAGGGGACACTGGGCAGAGAGGACTGTGCAGAAGGCTGTAGACATCTACAGAAGGTTAAAGAAATACAAGTAGGCCCCTACATTTAAAGGAAATGAACACAGGTGAATGGTTAGAAATAAGGCTCAAAATTTAGACAGGGGACAATGTATGGCCAATTTTTAAAATCAAAGCAAGACAGTAAATCTGGTACACTTGATCAATGGAACTGCTCAAAGGGGGAAATGTCCTCTCCAAAATCTGGATGAAAAAGAAACATCTGTAACCAGTAGGGAAAATCCAAAGACATGAATGGCTAAGTCCAGTCCAGTGACCCTGGGTTACACTCCCAGTGTTCCATGGGGTCACAGAGATGGCCACCCAGGCCTCCAGACACTCCACATGGAGCGATGGCCACCTCCCCTTTTCTCTCCACTACCGCGACAGATGACGAGCCTTTGACAGTGTTCACTTGTGTGCCAGATTTGAGCCTGGCTTTCTTTCTTCTCATTAGCTACTTCCAGCAGCACTTCTTAGAAAAATCCCATACAGATGTGAATAGGAGATGCCCACTGGCTTCTGCCATCCTCCCAGTGCACCAACTCTCTGGCTTTTGGCAAGCTGTAGCCAGAGCTCCCTTTCTAAACGCTCCTCCAACAAGAAGGTTCTGCTGCACTTGTCACGGTCTAAGCTAAGTTTCTATTATCTTGGACACCCACTTGGTCCTTCTGTGCTTTTATCTCCCCTCCAGCATGGCCCTCTCACCTCTAACACCTTAGCCCTCTTGCCAGTTCTTGGGAAAGGCCTGACCAAAAGTCAGTTTCACCTAGGAATAACTGGAGCAAGAAGAAAATGCCCTGCAAGTGGTTGGTGCTTAGGAAGCATTAAATGGCTGAAGGGTCCGAAATCATTAAAAAGAAGTGATTCTTAATGAGGGGCAGGCACTATCACTCCAGGTATCCGGTTTGAGATAACAGGGTCAAAAAGAATCAAAGTCCTTGGCATTTTAAGACTCAGACCCTAATACTTCATGATATGTGACTTTTGTAACATCAACCACTCTGTTCTTAAGAGACAGGAGGACTTTGTTACTTCATGGAGGAAGTCACACATTTGTGTGTTCATACGCATGCGTGCATTTATATGTGTACGTGCACATTTGTGTGTGTCTGTGAGAGGAAGAACAACAAATCACATGCATTTGTGTGTGTGTCCAAAGGAGGAAGGAAAGTAAAAAAGCTGAGGACAGGGAAGCAAATGTGGCCAAGTCAGATGAGCAGTGCTGGCGTTCGAGGACGGTTAATTTACACAGGAAAGTCAAAAGGAAACAGTAAATTAAAGTGTCCACAACCAGTGCAGGCATTGGCCAACAACTGAAAATCCCAAGGACTCACAAGGACTTAGAATATAATAAAGACCTTTAGGAAGGAGAATAAGATCCATTAGAAGATTAAGTTCAGCCCATTAGTCAAGGAAGGAAAGCAGCTGCAGGAGTGTTTACCAACACATCAGGTGACAGAAGAGCAAAATAATCACTCAGACTTCTGCCTGGATGCCAGACATACTCTCATGGGCTGGACCACGGATATCGTTGGCACTGTTTGTCCCCTGTCTCCTTATCTCTATGCCAATTTACTCCGTTCTTATTTACCTTATTCCTTATGTCTGGGCTAGCTTGCTCATGCAGAAAATCATCACTGGCATAGTCTTTTTTTCCCTCAACGTTTCTTTTGTATGTGAGACTAGATTCTATCAGTGAGTTCACGATGCTACAGAGACCTTTCTCCGAAGGATCCATTTGACCCTGCTCATTCCAGGGCCGCCGATTACAGCTCTCACTTTGGCTGGGACTCCTGCCCTGATCAGCACCTCGACAGCAATGGAAGGTCAGGAGAGAGGAAATAAGAGAATGTGGATAGTCCAGAGCAATTCATTACCTATTCTGTAAACAAACAAACAAACAACTTCATCAGCAAATAACCCTAATATCTGAAATCCCTCCTCTGGGCCAGCCTCCCAGGTCTCTTGGCATGAAACAGTAAAAGGAGCCATAGGAGAAGAGCAAACTGGAGAGAAATCCAGGATATTGACTTCAGTTTGGCCAGGGCCAGCTAGAACAGGCAAGCATAGAAAAGATGCAGATACCAGCTTTCTGATTAAGATCTGTTGTAATTAAAAGCTCCCAGATCAGGGAGAAGAGAGGAAGTGATCAATTTATAATACAAACTCCAGGAGCCACCTCAAAATAAAATGCTCCTCAAGGTTATCTTTGAGCTCTTCCAAGGACTTTTGAACAGCCTGACAGATGCTAATTAACCCTTCTGATTCCACAGCCCCAAGGGAGATGTAAATGTGTCTAACTGATTACATTCTATCTGTACTATTCCTGGAGCTCTAACAGCTCTTTAAAGGGCCTTTTGAAGAAAAGCATTTGATAGCATCATGGAGCGTCCAAACTGAAATGGTCCACAAAGAGTCTCTTTAGAGAGGAAGCAGGAATAGTGGAAAGAACATGGGTTTAAAAAAGATCTAGCACTAATCCTAGCACTCTGGGAGGCCAAGGCTGGCGAATTGCTTGAGCTCAGGAGTTCGAGATCAGCCTGAGCAAGAGTGAGACCCCCGTCTCTACTAAAAAAAAAAAAAAAAAAAATAGAAAGAAATTAGCCAAACAACTAAAAATATATATAGAAAAAATGAGCCAGGCATGGTGGTGCATGCCTATAGTCCCAGCTACTTGGGAGGCTGAGGCAGAAGGATTGCTTGAGCCCAGGAGTTCGAGGTTGCTGTGAGCTAAGCTGATGCCATGGCACTCTAGCCCGGGCAACAGAGTGAGACTCTGTCTCCACAAAAAAAAAAAAAGATCTGGATCCAAATCCCAGATCAGGGATCTACCAGCTGTGTGAGCCCCAGGAAGTTACTTAAACCTCTGAGCTTCGGTCTCTCTATATCTGCAAAAGGAGGATATCACCACCCACACCACATTGTATTGGCAAAATGCCCTCCCATGTTCCCACTTTATAGAGATCTATATACAGTTAGAGTAAAATCTGTCATATACTAAAAACTATTATATGCTATAAGTACTGTATGTAGTAGTTCATAATTTAGAACATACTATCCTCACATCCCTTCTCTTTAGTACTCACTCACCAGTGCCATCCTCTCATGACACGCCAGCCACTATAGAAAACACACCCAAGTAGATTCTCAAGGCTACAAATTCCTTACCCTAAAATGACCAACATGCTTGCCATCAAGATGGTGGTAGAGCCAGCTGACCAGCTCTGCCTCTGAAGTCCAAATTTCTCCTGCTGTTGTCATTGTCTAACAGGCCCGCATATTTGCCCTTCAAAACCATCGGCCCCTCCTGGGGGGTCAGCCACACAGGGCAGTAGTAGCATTCATGTTCGCCAATTCACTCCTGATGACTCATGTCAGTCCCAACCAGAAGCTGTTCCTGGTCACCAGAAATCCCAGCTCTGTGGCCTGTGTTCTAGAACAAACTATAATCTGCAATACAAGAATAAGGCCTCCTAGTTACACCAAATGCACATTTAATGGGGACGTAGACAATCCCATAGGTATTTACCAAGAACCTACAGTGGGCAAGACCCAGGGTAAGATACTGAGAATAAGGAACTAATTTCATTTTTAAAAAATTTAGAGACAATGGCACAAATGTTTCATCCTTCATCAGAAGCTCCATCAGAAGCTCCTATAAGAAAATGGTTCTCAATGTACATTTTATACATGGGAAAGTCAAGTTACCTAAAACCCACAGAGCTTCAGAATCCAGGAAACCTAGCTTTCCTTTTCCTCTTCGACCACTGAGTAGCCTCTGTAGGAGCTGACACTATCTCCCCAGGGTAGTAATCATCATTTCCTTGTTACAGGATATGCCTGCTTACTTTCTGGATTCATGCACTAAAAGAGATGAATCTTCAATTACACTGCTCACCTGTGTCAGCAAAAACATTTACAAAAGAAAAAACAGTAGCTCGGAAAATAAAAATCAACAGGTATTTGAAAGAAAAAAAAATCCACAAGATTAGCCTATTCATGATGGGAAAACTGCAACTTTCTCACATGATCACTATATATCCACAAAGGTGGTGATCTTGTCTCAGATCTCAGCATCGCAAAAGTCGGGGATGACACTGTTACACCTGGAGGATCCAACATTATGGGAAATGTTTAATGATTCACTCATGTGGCTGACCAGACCTAGACATGGTAATCTTGTTAATCTAGGTCTTCAAAGGGTACAAGGTGAGTTTTTCTTCTTTTTTAAAAATGATTTCTCTCTCACAATTCATACTGGTAACAGAGCAAAGTATCAGTTGTCTTCCATATCTGTAACTGCCCTCAGCTTCACCCAGGAGAAACAGACTTTGTTAATCTGAAAGTTCAATTAGTAAATATTTGGGGGACTGTCTTAGTCCATGTCCATCCTGTGCTGCTATAACAGAATATCACAGATTAATTTACAATGAACAGAAACGGATTTTCTCATAGTTCTGGTGTCTGGGAGCCCTACGTCAAGGTGCTGGCATCTGCAAAGGGCCTGTTTGCCACATCATCCACGGCAGAAGGCAGAGGGGTAAAGAGAGGGCAAGAGAGAGAGAGAGAGAGAAAGAGGGAGCCAAACTTATCCTTTTATAACGAACCCACAACCTTGACAATGGCACTGATCCATTCATGAGGGCAAAGCCCTCATGTCTTAATCACCTCCTAAAGGTCCTGCCTCTTAATACTGTTACAATGACAATTAAATTTCAACATGAGTTTTGGAAAAGACAAACCATAGCAGGGACCAATTAGGCACCAGGCATGTGCCAAGTGCTACAGAACAGCCCTGTCCCACAGAACTTTCTGGAATAATCGAAATGTTCTGTATCTGTGCTATCCAATACTATGGCTACTAGACACGTGGTTATTGAGCACTTGAAACGTGGCAAGTGCAACCAAGGAACCAAATTTTTTATTTTATTATAATTGTAACAAATTGTCACACGTGGCTAATGGCCATTATATTGAATACCCAGCTATAGGGGATGCCAAGATGTAAGAAGACATGGTCCATGCACACAGGACCTCCATGTTCTGTTGGGGGGAACAGGACAAGGACTGACTCATGAAAGGCTAACACATAATTACAAAGTAGTAGGTAAAGCTGGTAAGTGAATGTGTGGGGAGCAAGGACTGTGGGAATTTGAAGAACGCAGGGAAGGTGCTTCAGACACAGCAGGAGCTGAGGGCTGAGGAGAGCAGAACTGTGCAGGCCGGAGATGGCACAGCGCCATGTTGCTTTCCTCAGACTCCATACATTCGCGCCGCTCCTTAGCCACATATGATAGTTGAGTTAATGCTAATGAACTTACAGATAAACAGGTCATTTTGGTAGTAGTCTCATGACACCACCAAAAAAACCTCCACCAAGAAAGAGGGACAGGTAACACTCAAAGTCTCATCTTCCCCTGGCAGTGCAACAGGCAGGGCAGTCCCAGCGCGGCTATCGCAGGATGTGCCTTCAGCAGTAAGTGATCCTGAGAGGAAGGGAGCAGGCAAAGCTCCAAGATGTTTGGGAAGCTGAGGCAGGAAACCAGAAGACACACTCGCTTTTGGGTTACAAAAGCTCAAGGTCTTTGGCTGACCGCAAAGAGATGAGAAGGAGGAAGAACTCAAGTTACAGGCAGAAGGGATAGTCTCAATACCCTTCACGTGCCAGGACAACTAGGCACATTTAAACTCTTGTTTTAAAAAAAAATGTAACGAGTAGGCAGAAGCCTAAATACAGACACCCTCTGCACCACCACAGGGCTGTGCACACTGCGGCTAGCTCAGCTGCGACACAGGGGTGGTACCATCGCACCCAGCTCCGCCGCACCCTGCCCAGCTCCCTCACTCCCAGTGACTGCGCAGGGCTTCCCCTCTCCTCCAGGGGAGGCAACAAAACTTTGTCCTTTCACAATGGAGAGGTAACCACAGGGAACCAGAAGGGCCCCAAGTATGAATGAAATCGATCTTCATGGTACAAGCTGCTGCTGCTTTGCTCCTAAACTTTAGCTAGAACCGTATCTTTAGGCCTATACTCCACCAGTGATACTCTTTTTTAACCTATCTCTATCGTTTTGGGGAAGGAAGAAGGACTTCAAAACTTTTAGCCTCTTAGAATCCTGTATTCAAAGGTCAACATTCCTAGGAGGGCTAACTTCAATGATCAGTGAACACCTTTGGACGAGTATGACCCTATAAACAAAAAATTTCTGGAATTATCCCCCTGGGCAACTGGGCAGTTAGTCTGGTCCTGGAAGCTTGGGCAGAACCCCTCTAAGGGGTAACATAAACATGGAAAGGGGAATTGGCTACCTGGTCTAAGACTGACTCTACATTATGTCCTGAGACTTAGTGCAGGGGAACAGGCAGGGCACGGGATTTGACTGTACAAGTCCTGGGTTCACATCCCAGGACAGTCACTTCCCAGAGTCTTCACTTCCTCCTCTGCAGAAGACCCTGTTGTCAGCTACTCAAACTCATCACTTCTTCAGGGAGAATGTTCCCAATGGGTGAAATCCCCCTATCGTGCCCACTAATACCATGCCCTCTCTCCTTTAGAGCAGATCTCAGTTGAATGTTTACAGTCATGCATAATTATCTTACTAGCACTTGTTTTTTTATTTGTAAACTTCATCAGGGCAGAGACCATGTTGATTTTTTTTTCTCCCTATTGTATCCCAAATTCCAATACACTATGCAGCACATGGTAGGTTTCAAATTAACACATGGTGAACCACTGAATAAATGATTAATTGAGCTTACGTATGTGAAAATGATCTCCAAAATATGAAGCACAATAGAAATGTTTGTGATTCTTACTTGGTGTGGATGATGACAAGAGAATTAATCCTCTTAGCTGCTGGAAACCATTCTGCTTTCACTGAAGTAACAAAACCGCTGCATTTGAAGGACACCATAAGGACAGGGGCTCTTACAAGCTGCCCCACGGTGCGCTTTTTCAGGATTCTCTTCGCAATCATGCCAAAATACCCAACTCATCTGTGTTCAGATGCAGTATTGCTTTATTCTGATCCCTAGATGGTCACTGTAGGAGCCTGGTTGAGTCATATGGGCATTTTAAAAAGTGAGACAACTATTGGCTAAATCTGCAGGGTATGTGGGGCTGGACCAGGGACAAGGCATTCTGGCCATGGGGTAGACTGAGAAAAGCACTCCAGGTCCCACCATCCCCCATCTTTAGTTGAATCCAACTTTATATCCAAAGTGCTGTGAGCATCGGGCACCAAAGGAAACTGCAGCGGCCAAAGCCCGGGAGAGCTTGCTCCCTCATGCTGATCCATTCAAGGGGACAAAGGCCTTCAAAGCTGCACTGAGCTGGTCTGGAGATGGAAGGCCTTTATGCAGGTTTCCAAGGAGATGACTCAGATGCTGTTACCATAGAAACTGTTGCTACCATCTATTGTCCATCACCCCTTGACAGAAAGGAAGGAGGGGGGATGCTGTAGTTTGATGAAGAAGGAAACAAGAAGAGTTGGATTTAAGTCAAGATGAAAAAAGCATATTGAGATGGGTCCCTGAAGAATTCAATGGTGTATGTAACAAAACCTCTAATCTCCAAAGGAAACGAATTAGGGACATGAGTGTTTATGGTTTGTTGTTATTTGTGTTGGTGGAGTTGGGGTGAATAAAGTGGCACATAGAATGACCTCCACTCATCTGTTAGACCCTGTCAACTAAGATGTCTAAAGAAAACACTCAGATGTGAGGCTTATCAGCATGTCCAGGCCATAACCCTTGAAGTTTTAGGACCATACGGAAACTGATGTAAGCTCTCTGCCCTCTCTCCTCTTCCCTGCTGAAAACTGTTTTCAGGTAACAAGAGGAGCATATTAGAAGTCCCTCTGATTTTGGCTACTACTTCATATCATAGTACCCACTATCATTAAAGTGTTGAATTTTTAAAAAAATCTAATGAGAGTACAAGTTCATGGATAAATAACACATAGAAAAGCACACGGGTAATTGGAGACATACTGGACTTGGCATCGAGTTAGAAGACCAGAGTTGGAAGATCAGTCCCCGTACTTCTTATTTGCATGACCTTGGTCACTTCACCTGCCTGAACCTCAATTATCTCCTCTATTCCACGAGGATAGTGACTGCCAGTCTACTTCACGTGGTATAAAGCCTTGTCAAGGAATTATGCTACACTTGTCAAACACCACGGTGTTGGTTACACCTAAAATGCCACACCCCTAGCAAAGAAAGGCTTTGATTTTAATTACTCCAGGCAGAACCACAATAAATCCTTTTGTATCATCCAACTCTGGAAAGTAGTCGGCACCTAACCAATTACTGTGACATTAAAATTGTAGATGACAAGATGGAACATGTCCTCACAGCCTTCTTTCTTATTGAGGCCAGACCATGTGCAAGCCTCAAGTCTGACAATTAGAACTGTTTTCCAAAAGGAGTCTTGGGAAGTTAAATTTCCATAGGGAATGAGATGCCGAAGTTGTAAGAAAGGTTCTCTGGAACGGTAGGGACAGAAAGAGGACACCGTTTGAGGGGAAACAAAAAATCATCCTGGCAGGTATATTTTCAAACCTGGTATCTGTAGAGGATGGGAGTTGTGAAAGCTCTGGAGTCTGGAAACAGAAGCAAGAGTAGAAATTATACTGCTGCTACCCCAGTCTAAAAAGTCTCTTCCATATCTTTCAGACCCTTATAAAGACAACATAAACTCTGGAACTCAGCTTATAAAATAAGCACTCACAAAGCTGTCAGGTGGGGCCTGCTGTACTCCATGTCTGCTCCGGGAAAGGTTACTCAACCTGGGGCGCTCCATGAGTCAGACAAAGGAAGCATTCAGGTGCTACCGGATGGGGCGGAGGAAAGAAAACGCGGTTCAGTTCCTCTGGTTCTGCAGAAGTTCCTTATTTATGTTTTTCTTTCAAATAACACTGCTGCACATTATTAGGCAGAAGCATCTGTCTTGAGGGATGAAATAGGAGGAATTGTGAAAGAAAGAGGCAAGGAGAGAAAATGCCTTTCCAATCATAGGATGGGAGACACTGGCTAATCGTACATGCCAGGAAACGAAGAACCAGGACAACACAAAAGATGCCAGGACTTCTAGCTCTTATGTATAGGTTCTTCTTGGTAACCATCAGGAACCCAGCACCAACCCAAAACCAGACAAGAAAAAGGGGTTACTGAAGGACGGTAGCCAACTAAGCTAATGCCCTTGGCTCCCAGGAAAGTGAAATTCACAGTCTGCTTTAGCTTTCAATATGATTCCCACAAAATAACTTCCAGAGTTTAAAAA
>CAUYSK010030052.1:0-47026 GCA_963575035.1 Avahi laniger
AGCCTAATGAATTTTTTAAATAAATCATAAAACCAATAAACACTAATCTATTTATTAGATAAAATAGAAACATGATGATGAGCTAGCACCTCTTATACTTTCCTGGACTAAACTTAGGCCCATTATCCAAAGTGAGGCACCGCAAGATTAGAAGAAGGGGATCCATTTGTACTCGCCATCAAATTGGTACTAACTGTCTTTTAATTCTTGACGCATATGAAACTCAACACAATTGTTTGTGAGGATCAAAAAAAAAATCATTAATTCAAACTAAGATCTTCCAGTGGAAGATGGCTCCAGAATTACTTATTTAAAGGTTTCCTGTCTTTAAAAATACATTTTTTTAACAATAGAAAAACTGTAGATATTGATATTTCACTTAGGGGAATAAAATTATAGCTACTGGCTGGCAAAAGAAAGCATATTGCTTATACAGGGTATCATAAACCTTAGATCTGTTACCTATATATAAAAAAAGTTAAATTTATCAATTCAATGACCTCCAAAACAAAATTTAAATATATAGATTTTCATCATGAGGAGAAATCTCATTCCTAGCTTCCATGTTCCTATACTTAAAGAATAACAAAAAAGGTTTCCAGAAAATAATTTTGTTAAGGATTATTTGGCTTCTTATGTTTTATGGGTTTTATTAGAATTTTCTACTTTTGTGCTAATGGTGTTTTCACCTTGTTTGGCACTAACGTGTGTAAGTAAATCTGACCCTTGTATTTAGAAAGGCAGAAAGCATGCAAATGGGGATGGTGGTGTGTTTCTGATTAACAAAGGCACAACCCTGACTTTACAATTTACCACTCATCCAGTTCCATGGTAAATGTAATCGTATTACATCATACGACTCAATCTCCAGGATCCTTAGGTTGTGGCCATTCTAGAGGTCTTTGGGCCAACTCTTGCGCTCTCAACAGTCTGTCGTTCTCACCTGCACATCCCAAGTATAGTCATCAATGGTGAGGGTGTTCATGGCTATCCTGAGTTTCAAGACGGAAAAATTTGAAAATGTCAACATCTTACTGAGTTTCATAAGATTAGATTATTCATGACTGTCTAAATATTTTCCTTAATTATCTTGAGCAAGATTTATTGAAATAAAGATGACATTTAGCATCTTTGCCATGTTGTTGTTTTCCAAGCCCACAAAATCTACATCGGTTTTTCCTGCTGTGGACTTAGCTGATAACACTCCCTGTTTCAACTTTTGTCTTTCAAAGGAGCCAGAGGAGAATGAAGGAGACAAGGAAAAAGAGGGGAAATTAATAATTAATCATCCCTAATATTTTCAAATGTATTTTTATTATTTTATTTTCACCAAAAAGGTAGCACTCTCCCTTATTTGACAGACAATGAAATGGAAGCCCCCAAAATCAACACCGTCGACATCAGTCACCAAAAGACAGAGTTGGGGTTTGATCTAGGTCTGCAGCCGTGGTGGTGCCATCGCCTCATTCTGAAAAAGAGAGATGAAGAAAGGAAAACAGTTCCCTTGTTCTGAAATTTATATCATAGAGAATAAAATCCACACTCTTAGGGTCTACTCAATGCAGTTCACCCTTCTTTCTCCTGCTGACTGAAGCATGCAAGACTTTGAAGAGAGTAGCGTAACAGGTCCCGAGTGCTGAAATGTCATCACGCTGCCACACTCTCAGGAAGCGCACTTCTGTCTGAATGGCACGTAAGAACAAGGCGCTGAAGTTTGACCTGTGATCCCCACAGAGAACTACGGAGATTTCGCTTGTTGCAAATTCTTTCCATAATGGTTCTGAGCAGTTCAAATCATATAAAATGCCTGAGATGGTTACAAATTTTTTGATAAATTGCCAAAGAGAGCACTATATTTCTTATTCATCTCTAGATGCGTAAGTCTTTTTACTCTTGGAAAAATGTAGGGTCAGAATCTCATATAGCTTCCTGACATTTCTGACATTTCATCAGACTCACATATTTATGCATGCCCAGATATATCGGGGAGTGCCAGACACCTGCTCTGGTCTTGAACACGACTCATGTATTAATTAATAATAGATCAATTAATCTAATAAACATCAAGATGACTTATGTATTAGGCAGTTAATTGATAGGTTTTAAACATATTTTCCTCTTTAAAAAATGAAACGTACGTATTTCCCACATGAAAAAGAAAATGTTTTCTGTAGTATACAATGGTGCTTGATGCATACTTAAAATAACAATAACTGTTACCATTTATTTGGTGCCTAATAAGTGCCAGGTACTTCATGCATATTATCTCATTCCATGCGATGGGTATCACCATTCATTTTTACTGATGACACAACCGAGACTCCTTCAGTTTATAGGGTTAAGTGGCAAACCTGGGAGTCTTCATTTATTCAACAACCATTTTTGAATGTCTAGTACTAGGGATATGAATATCTGAACAATGTGATGTGTTATATTCTTGTATAAAGTATTATATCCATGAATTATATACATTTTATTATATGTCAAAATGTTTTATACTGCTATATACATTGTAAGAAATACATTTTTGGTTCAGATTCAAGTAATTTTTTCAAGGAAATTTGGAGGCTCATTTTTATTCCCAAATAACCAGTTTATAGTTTTTTATAGGACTCCTCTACTTCTGTTCTTTCCCTGTGCTCCTTACCATTACCGACCTCTCTCCGGGACACTCCCCAACTTTCTTCGATGACTTTAGGATTGGCTCCCAGCCCTCCCTCCACGTGATGCCTCCCTTCTCGATTATTCCAAATACATTCCATTTTCCCACACTCCAGTCTCACAGCCTCAACTTCGTCAGCACGATGACTTGTAACTGCAGTCCACTTCATAGGGGCCTGGTATAAGCAATTTTGTTAAGTTTCCAAGAAGTCGTTCGATCTCTAAATTTTAAATCCAGAGCTTTCTCTTCTGATGGCATCTCTATGTGTCACTTTTCCTGTTGTCTTCTATCCACTGAGCCTATTCTTCTTACCACAACTGAGCAGCAGCCAGCATTTAATTAACAAATGCTTCTTGCTTGCCAGGAACTGGTCTAAGCTCTTTATAGACTATCTTATTGCACCTTTACAACAACTTATCCTGTCCAGTTCAGAGCGAGAGAGAGGGCTAGGATTTTACCCAAGGTTTCTAAAACTCCAAATGTGTATTTCTTATTCATGTATTAGTGACTCAGACTCATCTTAATTCATGGGCCTGTTCCTTCATTGGCTTCCCTCCCCACCGTCAGGCATGTCCACTGTGTTCTTGCTGGCACCCCAGAGTTGCTTCCTTCTTTAACTTTCTGGTGACTACCCCACCACTCCTCAGCTCAGAATAAATCCAGCTTCTGCTTTCTCCACTTACACCTGGTAACCACTGCTGCACAATATTGATTTTCAGATTGCATTTAAGACCCAAGTTTTAAAAGGAATTTACTGGATTGGAAGACACATTCACAAAATATCAATAGAACATAGGCTATATTACATATGGTAAGGCTAAAAGTTCTTCTGGGAAATATTTGTTATATATTAAGTTATTAAAATTCTTAAGTTAGGTTAATAACTTAGGTTATTAAGTATGAAATGCCTGATTTCCTTAAGTATAAGGAAAGTTTGACAGTTGATATCTCTGATATTTCACTTTGACACTTCTTGTTTCAGTTTTATTGTGAGGGTACCTCCTCAGCCTTTCCAACACAAGATTTGGCCTATGTGATTATCTTCCAAATTTTTTTAGAGCAATTTTCATGAAACCATGGATACATAAAAAATTTGTGTTATTTTCAAATATGAGTTCCAATGTGGAACCAATGCAGAACACACAGATCAAAATATCAAAGAAGTGTTTGGGAAGGATGTGGCTAATGAATGCACAGGACTTCAGTGATTTCAGAAGATCCATTTCTGTGATTTTAATCTTGAAAATGAGCCACATGGGTGACCTGAGACCAACGTGGATAATGATGAGTTGAAAGCTGTAGTGGAAGTGAATCCATCTCAACCCATGCATGAATTAGCAGCAAGGTTTGATGTTATTATTCCAAGAATATTGGACCATTTCAAACAAATGGGCAAGGTAAAGAAGCTGGATAGATGGGTGCCACGTGAATTGAATGAGCATCAGCAGACAAATCATCTTGAAGTTTGCCTTTCTTTGCTCTCATGACATAAAGGCAAACCATTTCTTCACTATATTATTACTTGTGAGGAAAATGACTTCTTTTTGACAATCACAGGCATTTGGCACAATGGTTGGATAAAGATGAGGTGCCAAAACACCGTCCAAAACCAAATATTCATCAAAAAAGCTAATGGTGTCTGTGTGATGGGCCAGCACTGGTGTTATTCACCACAGCTTCCTGAAACGTGGTCAGTTGATTACAGCGGATGTCTCCTGCAACAGATTGGACGCAATGATGAGAATGCTTGTGATTAAGCAGCTGAGACAGGCCAATCCTCTTGCAAGACAACACTGGACCACATGTCGCACAAAGAATGCTCCTCAAACTATAGAAGCTGGACTTGGAAACTCTCTGTCATCCACCATATTCACCAGACCTTGCACCAGCTGACTTCCACTTCTTCCAGGTTTTGGACTACTTTTTGCAAGAAAAAATATTCAATTCTCAATAAGCTGTGGAAAATGCCTTTTATGATATCATTGCCACTTCCTCTCCAGGCTTCTTTGCTGCTGGCGTAACTAAGCTACTGTTAAGAGGGCAAAACTGTGTTGATTAATTTAGGTGCGTTTTTTTTTTGAAATTTCAGAATATTACAGGGGTACAAACGTTTTGGTTATGTAAATTGCTTTTGTATAGTTTGAGTCAAAGTTGTAAGTGTGCCCATCCCCCAGATAGTGTGCATTGTACATGTTAGGTATGAATTTACCGATCCCCTCCTCCCACCTCCCACCTGCTTGGTTTCTGATGAGTGTTATTTCCATATGTGCACACAAGTTTTGATTAATTAGTTCCAATTTAATGGTGAGTACATGTGGTGTTTGTTTTTCCATTCTTGTGATACTTCAGTTATAAGAATAGTCTCCAGCTCCATCCAAGTTAATACAAAAGGTATTAGTTCACCATTTTTTTATGGCTGAGTAGTACTCCATAGTATACATATGCCACATTTTATTAATCCACTTATGTATTGACAGGCATTTGGGTTGTTTTCCACATCTCTGCAATTGTGAATTGTGCTGCTATAAACTTTTGAGTGTAGGTGTCTTTTTAACAGAATGTCACTTTTTTTCCTGTGGGTAAATACTACTGTGGGATTGCTGGATCAGATGGTAGTTCTACTTTTAGTTCTTTGAGATATCTCCATACTACTTTCCACGTGGGTTGCACTAGTTTGCAGTCTCACTAGCAGTGCACGAGTGTTCCTATCTCTCTGCATCCAGGCCAACATTTGTTTTAGGACTTTTTGATAAAGGCTGTTCTCTCTGAGTTTAGTGATATCTCATTGTGATTTTGATTTGCATTTCCCTGTTGATTAGAGAGGTTGGGCATTTTTTCACATGTTTGATGCCCATTCATCTGTCTTCATTTGAAAAGTTTCTGTCCATGTCTTTTGCCTGCTTTTTAATGGGGTTGTTTGATTTTTTTCTTGCCGAGGCGCATACTTTAATTGTACTGCTTCCTGTTTGAGATACAATAGACTGCACTTTGGATTCAAAATCAGACATTTCATATTTAATGACAACATTTTTTTACACATTTGGAAAACATATTATGTAGGTATGTGTGGTGGTACCAGTGTATTTAATTTATAGGTTAAAATTACATTTAAAATCAATCGCTTTTAGAAAGCTCTGTGACTGAGATTATGGGTCCCACTGTAACTTCCTAACATCCCACTTTTACCTGGCACCTGCTTTCTTTGCAGCAAATTGACCAGCCCAATACCTATCTTTGCTGATCTCAGTGGTCTCTATTTTCTCCAAGTCATATTTGATCCTCGTACACCAGCATGAGGTCTTTCTCCTACCTTATTAAGAAGCTCCCACTACTCTTCTCTTCTCTATTTTGTAATTTATTGGTATTTTATTTCTCCCTGAGTTATTGTGTATGCCACTGTTTGGAGACGAACAGTTTCTTATTATTTACATAATAAAATCCCTGCAGACGGGTTGGTCATCTTGGACCCCATGCTCCGCTGCCCATTCATCATGGTATCATCCCTCCCTGCTCTGCCTACTGGCCTTCTTGCCAATAGAGTGGTGCTCAGTGCCATCTCTATTTGGAATGCTTCATCCTCTCTTGAGTCACTTTTTCCTGGTTTAAATGTTATGCTATGCGGTGAAAGACACTTTATCTGTTTCCTTACCCCAGAAGCCATTTCTCTCCTCTTTGTGTTTCTAGGGCCCTTTTGGTTTGTTTTAGCTCTCAAATACCACTTCCTGGCTTGCCATACAATTAAATTACATGCATATCATCATGTCACCACTAGGTAACAAATTCTTAGGAATATGCCAAGGCTTATTTCTCTTTGCATCAGGCATAGTGCCTGTGAGGAAATGCAGTGCTCAACCTAGGGTCTTCTTGGACTCATGGAAACAGACTGGCTTGACTGCCACGTACTAGACACGGCTCTCAGAGGGATACAAGCCAGGAAACAGACAGCGTGCAAGCAGAGCAGCAGAGGACATTTCTCTTTAAAGGGACAAGTCCTTTCAGAAGTCCACACATCTGTCTAAGGGCTACTCTTTTTGAACCCTCAAGTGAGAGCTCAGGTGTGAGGAAAGGAGACTTAACCCAGGCAAGTGCAAGAACCTTCCTGGGTTAGAAGCTCATATCACAACTAGGAGCCAATAATTCCTAGAACAGTTTCTGGTTTAGTGCCCACGGTCCCTGTAAAAGCCATGTATCTCCTCTTCTAAGACTCACAAGTATGGGATATAACTAGTTTCTTTGTACTTCCCTTAGTTGACTACAATTCCCAGGTAGGGGTCACTTTCACCAGAAACAATGTTACCTAGTAATAGCTGACAGCCCAACTTTATGAGACACCCCAGAAAAATAGAGTTAGAAAGTTAATGCAATGCCAAATGTGCCCGTAGAGAAAGAGGAAGGGTTTTGTCAACCCCTTGACCACAGAAGAGAACTAATATCTATACAGTATATATTATGGTAAATATTTTTCATAGATTGCCTCATTCTATACTTAAAATAGTTCTAAAAACTATTCTTCATACATATTTTACAGATGAGGAAATTGAAGTCCAGAGAAGTGCAATAACACCCAAGAATACATTTTAGAGCTAGCAGGTTATAGAAATTATCATTTGTCTCGCTTCAAAGCTTGTTTTTTTTTCCCTATTCCATGCTGATTAATTCCGTGTTAAAAGACATGCAATAAATACTTGTTAACATTAACAATCTTTGTTTTTGACTTGCTTAATGCCAGCACTTGCATTATTTTGAATAGGTTCGACCCCTCAGTGAAAGGGTGAGTTTATCAAGGAGTGGTTACCTCTGAAATCTAGGGTAATTTAAACAGGATACGATGTCTATTTTCAAAATGGCTTCACAGCAAGTAAGTAACAGAACTAAAACTTTCCATCAGTTTCTGTCAGTCAGGTCAATTACTCTGAGCCTCTGAGTTTCTTGGGAAAATAAAGGGATTAGATGTGATGATCTCCAAGGCCTTTCCCACCTTTAATGTTCTGTAAAAAGAAAGTCTGATTATCTTTCTGCTGTACCTGGCAAGCCTAGATGGCCAATTAGGAATCAAGGATGAAAGTAGCTAAAATGGCTATTTTCTTTCCAGTTTTTATAATGAAGGATTCCAACAAGGAACTTCTTGTTTCTGAGTTGAGACTCCCGTTTGAACAGAACATTTAGCAGAGATGATTTTAAAGTATGTGGTTTTGTGTGTCTAGGAAAAAAAACACACACTCCAAGAGTGACTCTGCCAGTGAAGCTCTCAGTGAAGCAGAGAGCTACACTCTGGAACATGACCAGCATCGCAAAGGGGTATTTTAAGAACATATAGTGTTTGTTCTGAAAGTGTATTACCGTCACCAAATATAGAGTTTAGGGTTTATATTTACAAATGAGAAAATTCATTGTATATGCAGATAGGATCAATTTTCTAAAGTAAAACCTACAAAGAAATTTCTATTCCTGTAAGTCCTCATCATCATCCTCTGTCAGAGTCATTCATCTAGTTGTTTTAAATTGGTTACGCAACACAAAACACATTCAAAAACCTAGTAACAGACTCTCTTGAATGCACTAGAGCAGGAAATATTAGTTTCAATTAAGCATTATTCTAAAAGGTATTATTTCACTCTCTTAAACCTCAATAAGATTCATCATTAGAAAATACTCCTTTAATATCTCATTTCACATTCTCATTCTAAAATTGTACCAAGGATGTAAATTTTTTTTAAAATGTATTCTTGGTTAATCAATTTAAGATTTTATACTCTTATAAATTGGTTAAAATTTTTAAAAATGGCAATTTGTTTTAATCCCCTCAATAGAATAGATAATAAAATTTAATTTTTTTTGGTATTTTTCACCATAAATTTAGCTTTTATAAATACTAGCAGTGTTGTGGAATAAAGTTTACCAAGATTTTCCTTTATGATGTCTTTAATTGCTTCATGCATGGAAAAGACTTCCCTAACCTGAGGTCGTATAGTCATCTATATTTTCTTATATTTTGTTATTAAAATAAAAAAAGCACTTAGCACTCCTTTAATAATCCATTCAATTTAATATATGGAAGTTTTCTAAAAACTATTCTGGATAATTAACTTTCTACCACACCCCTATTCCAAACTTTATAAGTAACTTGCTATTTCAGACATTTATGTGTAGACATCTATTGTTGACCTAGGTCCTGATCAATCTACCTGTATAATTGACACTCTGCTGTCAATGGGAATGCCAGCAAAGATTATTGAATATGCAAATAACAAGTCAATATCTGACATAGTGGCAAAGTCAGATCTGACTATATGTTAATTCAATATAAATTTACTTAAGTTCCTGCTGTGTGGATATACTAAAATCTTGCGAGGCGATGCAAAAATGGCCAATATGAGTAAGACACAGTGCTTGCTCTCAAGATTTTCATTGTCTAGCAAGGAAGCTAGATGTGTAATAATTATCATTTTAAAAAGTCTAGCAAAAATCTAGATTATTCAGTGCTCTGTGGGAACACAAATGATGTGATTGAAATCAGATTTTAATCCTATTACCTTTGGTTATTTTCATCCTGATTATAACCTGAACATCACTTATTTATCCTGCTATTAGGAAAGGAGTCAAAATTTGAAATTTCCATTTCTTATCTTCAAATCCTTACCGTGTCAATCCAGAAACACAACAGTTCAGAGTTCTGATGTGGGATAGGGATTTCCTAAATATCATGCTGTATTTCTCCTCTCAAGTTTAGAGTCCCGACAAAAGTTCTCACCAAGGAATCTCTAGGTGTTCACTCTGCCTGAGGACTGCAGTCTCTGGTTGTTCGGATTAGTGACTGCAAACTCTCCCTTGTGAGATCCAGTATAATATTAATTACAGCCCATGCAAACACCACTGTTAAGACGAGCAAAGAATATTTTATTTTTTGCCAGTGCCTGAATTGTTTCCAGAAAGCAAAGGTATAAGAGATACAAGTCCCCATTATTTAAATGATGATAGATTTTTAAAAGTTGAAGTCATGCAAAGCTGCCAGTATTGGACCCACATTCAGAGTCTCTGGGCTTGGCAAGAGAAGTCATTAGTTCTGGGTAGTCACTGTGTTCCAGATCCTTTGCTGGCTGCTGAAGAGAGATGTTCATCAGACACAGAATCAGAACTTGAGGAATCTTCTTGCAATACATATAGCAAGGATTTGAGCAACTCTGGAGGACCCCTCCCAGTGTTCATTTAGGACATAAAAATATATACTAAGCTAATTTGAACTAGGAAATACTGATTCCCATGAAATTCATTTACCCTGAACTATTTCATGCAATAATCATCATTAATTGAAGGATGGGATGATTCTTTGTTTTTCATCTCATAAAGTCTTATTGTCTATGTGTTTCTGAGAGAAGGGTAAATAAAATTTGAACAAGCTTCTGGTGAATTATGAAGCATTTGGTGCTTGTATTGTTTAAATTTTTCATAAGATTGGCTAAATATTCACTTTGCCAGTACTTGGTAATCAATAGATCTTTAAAATCATATTATGCATGAGATAGATATCTCAATTTCTTAATCATTTAAATAAACTATAATACTTTTCAGTGTATATCCTGTTGAATTTGGAGATTTTATATACCATAAGTTCTTTTTTTTATTTTTATTTCAGGAAATTATGAGGGTACAAACATTTTGGTTACATGTATGTCTTTGCCTAACCCAAGTGAGGATTAGAGGCATGCCCTTTCCCTCTACAATGCTCACCGCATCCATTAATCCCTCATCCCTGGAGAATGTTACTACCGTGTGAGCACCATAGTGCTGATCAGTCAGTGCCAATTTGATGGCGAGTACATGTGGAGCCTATTCTTCCAATCTTGTGATACCTCACTTCTGATAATGGGCTCAAGCTCTATCCAGGAAAATAGAAGAGGTGCTGGATCACTGTCGTTTCTTATAATTGAGTAATATTCCATTGCATGCACATACCAAATTTTAATAATTCACTCATGAATTGACGGGCGCTTGGGTTGTTTCCACATCCTTGCAATAGTGAATTGTGTCTTTTGCTCTTTTGGGTAGATGCCTAATAGTGCTATTACTGGATTGAATGGTATTTCTATTTTTAGCTTTTTGAGGTATCTCCAAATTCTTTTCCACAGAGGTTGCACTAATTTACAGTCCTACCAGCAGAGCAACAGTGTTTCTGTCTCTCCACATCCTCGCCAGCATTTGTTGTTTGGGGATTTTTTGACAGAGGCCAATCTCACTGGGGGAGCGGGGTGGGGGGGTTAGGTGATTATCTCATTGCGGTTTTGATTTGCATTTTGATTGGAGATATTGAGCATTTTTTTATATGTTTGCTGGCCATTATTCTGTCTTCTTTTGAAAAGTTTCTGTTCATTTCCTTTGCCCATTTATTGCTGGGGTTGTTTGATTTTTTCTTGTTGATTTTTTTAAGTTCTAGATAGATTCTTGTTATTAGCCCTTTATCGGATGTGTAGAGAGCAAATATTTTCTCCCATTCTGTAGGCTGTCTATTAGTATAAGTTCTTTAAAAAGTTTGTAAAACTTGAGAAATAATTATTTCAAATAGCTTTAAGGACAGTAATGATAACTTTAAATATACAAATACTGGATTTTAATTTGGTTTTGTTTTACATTTAATCAATGTAGTGTAAAAATCATTAATATCAAATTTCAGTTTACTACTGTTTTGACCATCTGTTAAATGTCTATTTGATGTATAGCTTTTCCCGAGTTCATCATTTAAGAACATCTCCACATTAAAATTTTACAAATGACAATTAGACCATGACTGAAAGAAGTTTACTGTGGAAATCTGGATATTTAGATAGTGGCCCTGGACAGTGAAAATGGAAGCCTTCTGCAATATGTTTCCAGCCTATTCTCTGAGTTCATAGTGGGAACTGACACCTTGGAAACTACAATTAAATAAAACAGGACTAAAATATTTCACCAAAAGAGTATGATTATGTATGATCAAATGGAGCCTCACAACTGGCTAGTTTATGGCTTTGAGAAGCCATTTCAAAGCAGAATAAAATACTCTTGACACTGCCAAACATTTCTGGCCCATATACCCTTGAATGTATCATTATCATCAAAGGATATTTATTAAGGTCAGTACATACATGAGAGGACACTCAGTATTTGGCACAGCCTATGGAGAGACTCATTGGAGGCATTCTCTTGTGACTACTGCCCTCAGGGACTTTGGTTTATGTTACGTTTAGCCAGTGTTTTACTGTTTGAATTTTTAATAATGACCATAATTATTGTTTCCTCCAAATGTTGCCCATGAGCCATGCTTTGCTTGCTAGAAAATTTTCCTAAACTTACTACATTAATGATTCAATGAGATGCTTACTAACGGCCCCAATTGTTTTCCCCAAATAATATAGCTATCAAAGGCATCTTTTAATTCTATGTCAGGTCTCCTATCCAAATGTTCATAGCCTGCATGCTTTTGTCTCTGAAGTGATTTCCTGCCTATTCAGTCCTCCTGCATGATCCTGACTGGAGAAACAGTCACAGAAGAATTCTGAGATCCCTGAGTGGGACAGAGCTTTGAATTATGTTTGATCTCCTCAGCAGAAGTGAAAAGACATTTTTTACATCCATTTCTAAAACTCTGAGTGCAATTACTCACTAAAGACATTGCATGTAGGGTAGGTTTAGCAGTTATAATTTTTACTCCATAAAAACACACAGGTTCAAGTAATGCTAAATCATTTACTTTCTTCTCCTCCTCCTCCTTCTCTTCGTTCTTCTTCTAAAATGAAATGTGCCTCTTAGTTCTCATTTCTTTGGCTTAAACAAAATGTATCCTCATTTATTTGAGGGGTTCCTTCTTTTTCCTGTTCCCCTTGTGCAGTCCCAGGGACTATTTTCACAAACTCTGGTTTTTGGGTCACAGTGTATACTGCTATTTTAATGTCTACTACAGGCAAAATCCATTGATGGTGGGCACAGCAGACTCAGAGCCTAAGTCCCCAGGGTGTAGCTTCCCTAAGACACACCCTGAAGCCATCCCCTGGGGTCCCACCACTACCTGGAGCACAGTTAGGGCAATCAGCCATGACCCCAAGGTTCTATATTAATTCTTCTCAAATCTGGATATGAGAACTCAAGCTTTCTTATGCTATAGTCCCCTTTTTTCACCTCTTTCTCTTGTAGATAATCCACTTCATCTCCCCTCAATGGGCCCTTAAATACCCAGTATTACCCCACATTCTGTATTTGAGGTTGGAGGAATATGCTGAGCCAATTTCTGTTTTTTGTTTTTTCTTACTTGCACCTTAGTGAACAGCCCTGTTTAAACTTCATACAAAGTGTGCCAGTTGCCTTCAGACCTATGACTCAGCAGTCTCCCGCCTCACACCCCCATGCCAATCCCCTTGGTAATTTCCCTCTGCTTTATCTTTCCTAAGGCTTCCGAAAAAGTCTTGTTCTCTGTACTCCTTTCCTCCATTTTTAATGGCCTACATCTTGTTCATTCTTTAATTATCCCTCAAAATAAGTGCCTTTCAAGTTACATATACCGAAATTGAAATACTTGCGGTTGCTCAGAAAGTAAACAGAAGTAGATACGCATATGTTCAGCCTGTCAAAAGTGTGTGTGTGTGTGTATGTGTGTGTGTGTGTGTGTGTGTGTGTTCATGCATTGACTAAACAAACATTGACTGAGTATCTACACTGTGCCAAGAGGTTTTCTAACCTCTGGGAATAGATGAGTGAATAAGACAGTGTCCCTGCCATCAAGGAATTTACAGTGCTTTGGAGAGACCAAGGACAAGGAGATAGACAATTAATGACACTGACTTCCCAGTGGCAGAGGGCAGAGACAAGTGGGCGTGCCAGGGCAGCCTTTGGGGTGAGCCACTCTTCTGGCCTAGGGGCAATCCCAGAAGACTTTCAGAAGGAAATCAAGTCCAAGGTGCACTCCAAAGGATCCCAGTGAGAGAGGAACGGTGGTAGGAAGTGTATCCCAGCAGAGCCAAGAGCATGTGGCAAGGTCAACACAGGAGAAAAAAAGTATCCTTTCAGAAAACTCTAAGCACTGCCCTCTGGTTGGAATACATTTTTCTGTGAGACTGAAGGGCAGGGTAGGGGAGAAGGGAAGTTCCTCTAATCACTTAAAACTGTGGTTCCAAACCTGTTAGGAACCGAGCTGCACAGTAGAAGGTGAGCGGCAGGTAAGCCAGCGAAGCTTCATCTGTATTTACAGCTGCTCCACATCGCTCACATGACCGCATAAGCTCTGCCTCCTGTCGGATCAGCATCGGCATTAGATTCTGATAGGAACGAACCCCATTGTAAACGGCACATACAAGGGATCTAGGTTGAGTGCTCCTTGTGAGAGTCTAATGCCTGATGATCTGAGGTGGAGCTGAGGCCGTAATGTTAGCACTGGGGAATAACTGCAAATGCAGATTATCGTTAGCAGAGAGATTTGACTGCACAATAAATGCAATGCGCTTGAATCATCCCGAAACCTTCTCACCGCCTCCACCCCAGTCTCCCCGACTCCGTCCGTGGAAAACTTGTGTTCCATGAAACCAGTCCCTGGTGCCAAAAAGGCTGGGAATCGCTGACTTATAAGAACAAAGTACCCTATGATCTAAGAGCTGTGGATTTAAAATCTACCCCGTGGTGCTAATTTCTTGGCTTCCTTTCTTTGGGTGAAGTCTCGGATCAGTTCAACACTTTGTTCTGGAAACTTTCAGGTAATAAATCCTCTAGTCGGTTTTAGTCATGAGGCAGATCCACTTTAGTAACCAAAATACCCAGTCCTGTGTAATAATCAAGACTGTGAACTTCATTTGAAAGCTCTGTCCCTCTCTGAGTAGTGGCTAGGGCTGGCACCCACGGTGAGAGAGGAGGGTGTGGGTCATAGCCTTCAGTTTTTCTTCTTTCTCCTCAGCCCTGCTGGCCTGGCTTTGGAGCTCAGCATGCAGGAATGGGGAGGTGGGCTTGTTTGCCACAGCATCTGGTCAAAGCGTGCTCTGCACTTGATGCATGCCTGGGCCTGGCTCCTCTCAGGGGCGCTGCTGGGCATCCTTGGATTGCCCCATTGAGCATGTCCAACTGCACCTCCTGGCCATGGGCAAAGCATGCCTTGAAGGAGACAACTGTCTCTTCCTTTTCAGTCAAACATCCTTCCCCTCTACCACTACAGCCTTCCAGGAAACTCCTGGATATGATTTCAAACTGGCTCCTGGCCAGCAATTCCCCTCGAGTGGCACATCTGGTCAGCTCCATACAGCAAACCGTGCTGGCTCCACCCCCTCGCCATAGAGGTGCCGTCAGTGCCCATGGAAGCCGTGTCTCTGTCCTGCTGCCTCAGCCTGAGCCTCAGCCTCCTTCCCTGGTGTCGGACATCAGGGCACTGTGCCTTGCAAAATCCAAGGGCCACTCACTGGCCAAGTGCCCTGGGAGGTCCCTTCAGTGTGAGACAGTGGGGAACACACTCTAATCTTCCCAGTGAGAAAGAGCAAAAATGCTACTCCAAGAAATTTCTCCAGAGAAGTCCTTTTTCTTTTCCAGGCCTCAACATTTTTATACCCTTCATGTGGATGTGGAACTGAGGTTCACAAAATTGGTTTAGGTCTATCTTCTTTGTGAGTCTTAGCTCCTTACTTCAAAAGAGGAGGAATTTTCCCACCTATTCTTTTATCCTCTTGGCCTTTTACAACCTCAATGAAAACAAAACAAGAGAACTGTTTTAATATCCTGTTACACATATTTATAAGTATTTAAAGAGTTTGGCCTTTATTTCGGTAAGGAAGGGATCCTTAGATTTGTTGAATAGCCCTCAGTGTGTCATGAATCCTGGGTCCATTAGGCATATCCTTGATACTCTGTCTTACTTCCCCACTTCCCCGACCCCACACAGCAGCCATCCTTGAGAGGAAAGGGTGGGCTCTGGTTCTTGGCACCCCCAAACGCTGCCCCCAAATAAGGGGAAGTGTCAGTTGAATGGTATCAGTCTGGGAGCTGGGATAAGGAAGGTAGGTGGAGGCTTCAACACAGTATGCCCACAGTCTGAGCCTCCTCCTGATCACCTTTCTTTCTTCTCTTTATTACCTTCAGCTACACTGGGTCCTGCCTCGACTCATCTACAGCTGGGGTGAAGATACAGGAACAGGTTGGGAGTTGGGTGAAGTTAGGCAGCAGAAGGCATTCTGTGGACCCTTAGATTCTTCTGGGTTCTTGGCTCAGCTTTTTCAGCTACTCCCTGCATGTTCTCTGGATAGACCACCTCTGTAAAATCCCATCTGGTTTCCTGTCCCAGGAACCATGAGATACAGCTGCCCAGGGTGCTGCCAGCAGGGGAAGAGAGCGCCTTGGTAAGGTTGACGGTGTCCACCTCCTACCCTTCCTCCGTCTTTCTATGATTCACCCTTCCTGGGCACATCCCATCTAATCACGTTTCTCTCCATTGCTTTTTTTCCTGCTCCATCTTCAGTTTTCTTTTCCTCCAAATCTCTGTTTGTTTTGCAGTCATACCTCTACATTTGGTTTTCTACACATTTTTTAAAATTTACTCGTCTGTCTCTCCATTTCTTTCTGCCTGGTGTGTTAGAGTCAGGATCTGAGTGTTTGTCTCTTATCTTGTTCATCTAATATATTCTTTTAAACAAGCAGGGATGGCTGGGCCTGAATTGGCCAAAGGGGAGATAAGGAATGGAATGAAAGAGACAGGGCACCATTTCAGCACTCAAGAAACAACTGGTTCAGCCACAATCAGCCTGCCCTGGAAAATCATCTGGAAATCCCAGTCCCCAACTCTCTTGGCTGCCCCAGCCCCCTCTGCCCCGCCGCTCATCAGCTATGGGACGAATGACATTTGAAGGACCGAGCTCTTTGTTCATCATCCTCACAATCTGGCTCTTTGTTCTCCAGCTGGGAACAGTAAGAAATCATCCACTGTCTTTTCTTGAACCTCACTGTTATTTGTGAATTCCCATAGAATAATCCCTTAAAGGACACCTTGCACCCCTGGCCTCCACCTCCTCTTCTGCAGTTCATCCTTCCCTTCTCAGTAGGGGATTTTCTTCAATACGGGAAAACAAATTCTCAATTGAATTTGAATTCTCCACAGTATCAGAAGTCTGGCATAAAATAAAGCTCAATAAATATTTGTTAAATAAAGTGATTTTCATCTATGATATTAGATAAAGAATTCTAAAGTGTTTTCAGATATCGATTAAGTAAGTCTTGAGCACAAAGCTGATGAAAATATGAAGGAAGCAGCAAAGGAAAGGAGGAAGTAGATGAGCAGTGGGGCTGCTTCTTTAGGGCATGAACCGAAAGCTGGAACATTTCTCCGAAAAGTCCCAAGAGTGCTGTGGATCACTCACGCTGTGTCCACACCGTGATGTGCCTTACAAAGCAACGTGTCTCCTGCAATGAATGGATCAAGACAGATCCCAGGGGACTGAAAACCTGGGCCTAGCTTACACACTGGGCCCTTGGATATTGACCTCAATGGTGATGGGACCATTTTCCGAGCAATGCAGGGTCTTTGGTGGCTCTCCTCTCCCCCACCCAAAGCTGGCCATGAGGAAATCTGGGTCAGGCTACCGTTGAAGGCCTCTATAATTGGATTTCGCATCAAACAGTATTCTAGTAAAATTCCTGAGAAAGCAGGCATCCTAGTGCGATGTGCTAAGTATCAATAGATGTTTGCTGAAACCGGGACAGAGAGGCCTGGCTTTGTTAGCAGGCATGGCACAGGATGGGCACTTCACACCAGGCTGAAGGCCAGAGGTTGCAAATGATGGCACATCACTCTCTCACTGTACCAAGGTGAGACACGCTTCCTGAGTTCAAGAGCACTGATTATATCCCCTCTTGCCCTAAGGCAGGGTAGAGAGGCAATGACAGCCTCCAAACACACGCAAAGAATTGTCAGCCCTGAGTTTGAATAATTTATTTCAAAAGTTGAAGAGATAAATTAACTGGGGAGTTTTCAGTGACCCCAAGTTATCTGACCTCATCCAAGCACATTTTTTACCCCTTTGTTTATATGCATACCAGGGATTTGCTTACCTGAGTGTGGGGGTTTCTGATGATGATTATAGGGGCACATGTTTAGCCTATTAGGTATCTTTCTGGCCTCCAAAGCAAAGGCCAGAATTCCTTCTCCCTTCCACGTTTCTCCCAGTGCTTCCCTCATCTGTCTTTTCTTTGCACTCCTTCTTCCTTTCTTTTCTTGGGGCTTTCTTTTACACCTTTGCCTTTTTGCTGAAGCTGTGAATGTGTGGAGAGGAGCCTGCGAGTGCTGGGGTCCTGGCCTCACTGGGACAGGGGATTGTAGGTTACAGTCCAGCTGCCTTCCCTTGCCCTGCTCTGAACTCTTCCAGGTCTCTTATCTAGATACCTTTTTGTCCACTTTTGGCCAATATGCTTCATTGTTGCTTTTACTTTTCTTTTTCGCTCACTGCTCTGTGCTCTGGCTCTTCTCCTGGGGGCAGCTTCCAAATCTTTTGTTATTTTTCTTCTGTTATAACTTTTGTTATTTTATCTTTGTACCTTGTTCCTTTTCTACATCTCTATGTATCTCCCTGCATAGCTATCTCTCTCTGTACCTACCAGATTCTCTTTCTCTGTGGGGATGTTGTAGCTCATCCATGGCACTTTCTCTCTCACAGGAAGGACAGGACATGGGACTGCCAAGGTGGGGTGACAAAGCAGGGTTGGGTTGGACACCACCTGACTATCCCCAGGGTTCACTCCAGTGAAACAGCTTAGGGTCTAGGGGAGGCAGAAACAAACTTGTTCCCTATAGAAGGTTTTTTGTCCCTCTTGTCGCTTCTGGCCTTGCCTTTTCCTTGATCACTCTTCTTTCTCTTTTCCAATAGTCTTCATTTGGTGAACAGACATGTTCATGAAACCAAATTCTGATACTCTCTCCACCTGGCTCTCTGCCTTCCAACTATGAACTTGGATGATATGGCTTCACTCCCCAGCTGTGGGTTCCATTATTAAAACCATGTCCAGAAAGGTGGACCCAGTCCAGGGAGTACCTAGCTTGTCAGCAGGCTTCTTCCCAGGAGCTCCTCATATCTAACTCTGGCCATTTACAGACTACAGGCTACAAGAGTTTCTTCCATTTGCCATCCAAGAGATTGTCTCCCTTTGTTAACTTAAAACTCAACTTCACTTTTAATGTCTTGGAAGGTAATGAACACTATTTTACAAAATTAAGTGCTTTTAGAGGAAAAGACACTCTTTCTCATTCATTTCTGTATCCCCAAGACTTGTTAGAGTATCTGACTTGTATATTTGAGTTTCCATGGATGTGTTTTGAGTAACATTAAAATATTAATGTCTAATTCCTAAGGTGTTTTATACATATAAGTGACAAGGGAGTATGCAGCATACAGGAGTCCTGGAGGCAGAAATGGCAAAGAATTCAGGATGTAACGGCCTCGGAGAAGGGTCTGGAGAAAGAAGAAATATAAATCCATGAGTTCTAGAAGGGACTGGGTATTAGTTTGTCAGGTTAGGCATAGCTTCAGTATTTCAGAGCATTTGCAACTGAGGAATCCTCATACATCCCAGGCAACTGGAATTCAATGTGTCAGGGATGGCAGGAGCTCCCGGATCATGCATTCCCAAGCCAAAACTACAGGTTGAGACAAATCCCTTTGCCCTTGGCAATCAATTTACAGGTTTAATAACTGCTTGTGAGAAAGAACAGAGTCCACAAATGCTCCCTTCAAAACAGGCATTCACATTTGCAGCACAAGGTCACATTAGTCAGAGATATGAAATTCCTAGAGAACCACCAAGAGGCTGGATGGTGTCTGATGGCCCGGGGGAGTGAAGTCCTGCCACAAGAGCCAGTTGAAAGGGGTCAGCTGGCAATGAATTGAGGATGATGAAAGCCACAGATCAGGAAGAGAGAGACTGATACCAAAAGCAAAGGGAAGGATAAGGTGGAAGGGTGATTTTTGGTTATGGCCATTGGAGCAGTGCTCTCTTCTCAACAACCTAATGTTGCCTTGTCATTCTTAAAGGAGCTCTAATGATAGACCATTTGATAATTTCCTACTGCATGGAAATGGAACTATGCCCAAACTATAAAAGAAAGGAAAACTTTTCTTTTTCCCACCTTGGGGCACACAGCTCACCCTACCTCCTGGTTGGATATACTTCCTTCATGGGAGTGAAAGGAAGTCAAGGTTGGCCCTAATTACTATTATTCTCCCTTGGGGCTATGAGGTTTCAGACCCAAGTCCATTAATTTTGGGAATGCCTATTTTGAAGGGAGAATTTGTGGTTCTAGGTCTGTTTAATTCTCCTCAATGCCCAATCTGGGGTATGGCCTGGATGAGAACCAGAAGAGCATGAAAACCTCAAGAGAACAGCCCAGAGGAAGGAAGCCTAGCTGCTGTGCTCACAAGGACTTGAAGAATTCCTTCAACCACTAGCCACTCCCCTAATGGCAAGCCCTCCCTCTCTGCCCCACGTCCTCCCCTCCAACCTACACCCCTGGTCCTGAGTGTGAGCCCCACCCCTCCCTTTGACAAAATGCCCTATTCCTATTGCTCTCCTCTTAGGCAGCCCCACTGGGAGTTTATTCTATGTGAATTTCCTCTCCCTTAGAAACTTCTGTGAGAATCAGGAGGAGAAACAGGCAAGTCAGACAGTGATTCATTCCCAGTGCCTGACTTTGACAGCTTTCATGCCATCAGAGTTCTCCTTCCAGAGCAGGATTAGAACACGATATGGGTTCCCTGACAGAGGCACCTTGGTCCCACTGTCCCTGACCCGGCTCTGCCTCCCCTGGCCCCACACCCTCCCCCCTCGCCCTCCACTCCAGGGCTCCCCTGCTCTTTTCTGCTATTTCTTTTTGTACCTTTCCTTGTTGCAGGATGTATATCCGGCCTCCCTGTCAATCTAATTAAAATAAATAAATAAATAAGAGAAAATTGCCCACAGGGTGATAAAATAGGGATCATGAAATTAGAATGGGAAATGGATGCTCCAGGGAACACCTTCCTGCTTTGGACCCTCTTGTCCAGTGTTGAGCTTATTACCAGCTTGCTCTCACGTCCCTCTTTCCCTCCTTCTTGGGTGCCTCGAGGCTCCAGTCTGGAAAGGGGCAGTCCACAAGCTCCGTGAGCTCCTAAGCCATCTCTCTCTGTGCGTAGGGTTTCTAGTCTTCAGCTGGAAATAGGAAAGAGTTCCTGATCCAGCCACTGTCTTTCAATCCCCCATGGCTGGGCCCTTGGAAAATCCCTCCCCTCCATGAAGTGAGAGCCTGTTTCATTGTCCCTGTGCTGGTCTGAGGATAGGCCAATTCTCTCCAAAAAGTGTCTCAGTGAAGAAGTTGCCAGGTCTTACAGTCTTTTACCATGGCTGACTTGGTGAATGAGCCTGGGGTTCTTCTAGGTACGGGGCATGGGGGCACTATGTTGCACTTAACTTCGGGTCATGTGATTATGCACTTGGCTGGCTATCTGCTTCCCCTCAGACTGTGAGCTTATTGAAGGCAGGACATTCTTGTAAGGCAAGGACTCGGATCCTTTTCTAACTTAAATACATCAGTGGGATGTGTAGCCTGTCTTAAAGGAACACGTCTCTTGAGGTTAGCTAGATTCAAAGGCTGCTGAGGGAAAGACCTGTTAGAATCAGCCTAATGAGCCCAGACCCAGGTCAGGGTTCCTTGCTTACTTAATTAAATTGTGATTGGGCATTTTCTAAACAATCGTCTGCTTCTCTGAATTTCCATTTGTGGTCTCAGCATTTTAGGCTGTCCTTCTCCTAGGCGAGCTGTGCCTGGGACACCTTTAGAAGTTTTCCTTAGCTCTTGGCTTCTTAAGGCTGCCCTGGCTTCAGGAGGGGGCAAAGAGAGAAATGTTCTGGGCTGAGCTTTTACGGAACCCAGGAAGTCACCTGGCTCTTTGTGACTGGCCACCCACTTACTGAAGGCTATCCAGTCCCTGACCCTGTGTCTTTTCCATTTTGTTAAGAAATGTCTGCTACCTGAGATAAAACTTTCTCTGGGGAAGAAAGCCATCCACGTGCCATCATGCTCCTGTTTCTGAGAAAGAGAGTCCTTAGCAATGAACATGAAGAAATACTGAGATAGGAGGGTGTGGGTGCCGAGGGAGAGTCAGCAGGAGGAGGAAGGACTGACGGGAGGGAAGGAGGCAGACTTCCCCAGTGGGCGTGGCAGCATGCACATCCAGGTTGGAGACCAGCTGTACCCAAAGGCAGGCCAGAGCCTGCGGGACGGGGCTGTGGGGCTAGGGCTCTGCAAGGGCAGCCAAGAAAGTGGCAGCAAGGGCTGGGCTTCCTAAGCCCCAGGGCATCCCTCATGCACTGTGTCAGTCCCTCTGGTGCACACACTCCCTCCACGAAGGATCCCTGAGGATGGGCCAGGAGCTCACAGCTCACCTAGCAGCTCGGTGCATTGCTTGCCTCAGAACGGGTAGTGCCCCTGTCCTGCCCAGCCAGGCCTCTGCTCTTGAGTTTCCTTCTTCTTTCCAGTTTTCTTAGTTAATGTGGGCCCCATGCCTGACCAGGTCGTGAGACAGTAGCCCAAGAGATGAGCCTGTATGTAGAAGGCATGGACCCCCACGTCTCTGTATTACACCGAATCCTGCTCATGTTATCCCAGGGGAAATTCGTCCAGCCCTTTTCCTTCCTCCCCTGAGAATTCCTTATTACTCAGTTTCTATTGTTTTCAATCATGAAATTCAGAAGAATTTGATTTCCCTGGAGAACTTCCAGCCTAGGGCCTGGGGTCAAAACCCCTTACAAACATGAGGTCTCTAGAATTTTGGGGTACTTTCCATATGGGACATAGCCCCAAAGATTTCTTCTCCTCCCTAAAATACCAGTATAGCAAAAAGGCAGATGATGGGAATTTGGACACCCAAAGCAACATCTCCTTTAAGACTATGAGGCCTTCACCAGCAGAGACCTAGCTCACTACTTGCGACTTCCCAAATACTTTCTAACCGAAGTGGTTTTCTAGTGACATTTTAGCTGCCTTTACAATCTAAAGTGACTTCGATTCCCTATGAGGTGCAATATAGGAGGAAGGCTACGGGGTCTTGATATTCGAGGCGTAACAAAGGTCCCTCACAACATCCTCCTGATATGAGGACTACATCTTTCCCTGGGACAGGGTGAGCTACTCGAGGGCAAGGACCATGATCCACTCATTGTTATATCACCAGCACCAAGTTCAAGTTAATAGCTGTTTGGTGAAAAATACATCTGTGAATGAAGAAACGACTGTAGGGTGCTGTGGATTGAGGACAGTAAGAGACAGCAGGCGGACAAGGCTTGTTTCAGTGCCTCGTACTCAGTTGGGTCACACGGGTCAAGTTCTGGGGGATCTTTCCCTGGGTCCAAGCTGACCCTACGGCTCAAATTGTCAAAGCTGCTACTCCAGAGAAAAATGCCTTGGGAACTAGCCTAGAGTGAAACCCTCAGCCTAACCCAGACCCAGACTGCTGCTCACTTCTTGAACTGAACTGTCATTTGATCATTTTCCAAGCACCCAAGTCTCATCCCAGGCCCTTTTTTCCCAGCCACAAGTAACACAGGGGAGCCTGCACAGTCTCACAGCTCTGGTCTCTGTTTAGGGCTCTGTAGTCAGTGCAGCTGTCTGGCAAGAGGAGCTGGGCGTCCCACTCCACATGAAGGGTCCCCTGGGCCCGGCACAGCCCTCCTCCTTGCAGGAGTGAGGCGGGGGGCAGATGGGGCCGTGGGGGGCAGTGACTGTTAACTGCAGGGATCCGGGTGACTGGCTTGGGCGCATACACCGCAACTGCTTATTCCTTCAGTTTCTGGGCTCAGAACGGCCCAGGCCCTCCCCAGAGGAAGGGTTGCTTCTTTCCAAGACTGCTTCCCTGGGCTGTGCCAGTGTCAATGAGCCTCCTCGGAACTGAAGTTCTCAGGGCTGCCCAGGCTCCAGGGCAGGACAATGGGAACCTCCCTGGGGGGCAAGAGCAGTCCAGCCCCTGACTCCTGGAGTAATGCCTCAGCCCCCACTTCTCAGCCCCAGATAGTCCTCTCTCCTTTACACTGACTCCAGTCATGCTCCTCTCGGGGAAACAGACTGCAGTTAACATGTGTGTCTTTCAGAACGGAAAACAAAAAATGGTATAGGGCCACCAGCACTCCTCTCCTCAGAGTATTGGCTGTGTTCTCTTGAGGTGGGGTGGCTGGGGGGAGGAGGGCCCCCTTTGACAGAGGGGAGAGAAGCTCAAACCATCCCACCAAGGGCAGCTGGATAAGGCTGGGTGCTGGGAAGGAGGTTCTGGAAACACAATGTTTGATTGCCCATACATGCTGGTCACTGGCTCAGGACCTGGGTCCTAGTGGGTTTTGGAGGTGCCACTCACAGGTCAGGGAAGAGCTCTTTCCCCAAGAAGGTCTATCTGCAGCTGCACCACCCTGGCCCACAGCTTCTTGCTGTAACCTCCTCTTTTTCTCTTCATCCATATTGCACTCCAAGAGAGATACAGCCCAGAGTTACGACCAGAGGCCGACCACGTCTCTGCACCTCACCCATCCCCATGTTCCTGCTCCCAGTAGAAAAACTCTGACCAGACATACCCTCTGGTCCACTGGGCCACCCCAGCCTCCGCCCAGCCGTTGCCTCCACTCTGGAGGCTCTGAAGCCCTCGAGCTCCATCCTCTTTGGGCACAGTCCAGCCAGCCAGCTCATTCTGCACTTCTCTCCTTGTTCTAAAACCCTCTGCATCTGTTCCCCTGAAGTACACTCTCTCCTCCTCCTTCTCTCCTGTCCCCTTCTTTGGTACATGATGACGTTTCTCAGCATGATTCTTTCCTCTCCCCTCTTGTGTGTTCACTCTCCCTTTTTCTTACTTCAGATATAATCTCAGCATTTTTACTTCCTTTTTCCTTCCCATCCCATATCTCCAGAGTCTGGAATGCCTATAGATATTTGAGACTGCTCAAATAGGCCTCCATGTGACCTGTTCCCCAGCAGTGATGGCCCCGATGCAGGGGCCATCAGGGAGGGGGCAGGCCCCGCCTCCTCCCCACTGAGATACCATACTCCTTTCTCTTCTGTTGCTGATTGCAAGGAAGCACCATCTTGGTGATACTCCAGCCTCACCCCATCACTTCCTGGCCCCCTCCAGGAGACCATCAGACTCCTTATTGAGCAGCATCTGGGATGTTGCCACCTTCTTGGGACCATCCCCTGGCTCTTTGCCCTGCAACTGGGGACACCAATGAGGCAGCTTCCAGAAGCAGTCCCAGCCCCATGAGCACTGACATCCCCAAAGCCTAGATCCTGGGGGGCTTCCTGCTCCCCCTCCTCCAGTCCTGGTCTCAGGAAGCCTCTCACCCTCGGAAACCACTCCCACTGTCCCTAAATTCCCCAAATAGTTTCCTTTTTCACAATTTCGGTGCTGCTCAAGGTCAGTATCCTGATAATATAAGTAGGTGAGTGTGGTTTGTTTTTTCTAGACCGTGAATTCCTGAGTGGGCAAAGAACTTTCTAGTTTCCAACTTTCTATCTGCCTGGACACAGGGGACACTCTTTCCTGATTGATAGGACTGCCTTGGAGCAGTTTTTGAACTTTTTCTCTGTAGTTGAATTTATTGGTGGAGCCAGGGATGAAGGGGTGGGTACGTCTGACCACCAGCCCTTGCCACGTATTTCTGCTCCATTCTCGGCATGTCCGTCAGCCCTTTCTCACTACGGAGCCAGGTACTTGAATGTAGGGACTTTGTGCCATTCCTCTTTGTATCCCCACTGCCTAGCAAAGCTCCACAAATATTTAATAAGGCAATGAGCTTACAGATTGGGTGAATTCTCGAACAAATATCAGAGGAGAGTGGTGACAGGGAAATCAAGAGGGAAGTAAGAGCCACCCTGGCCAGGACAGCACTGCTGCCAAAGATGCCTGGCAGTTGGGTCTGTTGGGACTTGGTTTACTGGGACAGTCTCTTCTGTTTTCTGCTGGGTGTCTATACATGTGAGCACACTCCAAGAGCAATACCACAGTTAGCTGCTCAGAGCCCCTGCCTGAAGAGAAATCCCAAATCCAACCTCTCCTGCTCGGTTGGTGATCGTTGAGCAATGCTCTGATTCTACTTTTCATTCATGGTTGGAGCCAGGTCTTCACCAGGGTACTGGCTGGTGCCACTTGGGGGGTTCTCTGGGCCCAAGAGCAGTTCCCCCAGTGCCCTGTGGTCAGGGAGAGGAAAAGCGGCAATTGGTTCTGCCAGAGTTTCTCCAGCAGCCTTGCAGGGGTTCTTGGGGGAGGCAGGGTTCTCCCTGGCCCCCTCTGCTACCTAATCTCTGATGTGTCTGCGACTACCGTGCTGCAGGCAGCCTCCCCAGAGGAGGCAGCGTGGCAGCCCCATCTCCTCCTTCTGTGAGCCATTTCTGAGTCTCCCTTGCACCCTAGTTTTCCCTGGAGAAGTGGCCTAAGGCGGAGTTTGAAGGGGCCAGGAAGGCCCCAAGCACGCCCCTCCCCTGGGCTCCATACTGGATGCCTAACTCTCCACCATTAGGGCACCATTTCCTGGCCATTTTCAACTGATCCCTATTCACTTACCATTTCTTTCTGAAAAGGATGCCTGGTCCCCATCGTCCCACTGCACCTTTCGGGATTTTCTTGTTACCAGGGCTGGGAGGTTGGGGGTAGGGGATAAGGGGACAAAAGAGGGAAGGACATTTTGGGCTTGCTGAACTGTCTGGCCAGCCCCCTTTGCTCCCTGCCCCTGCTTGGTCTCCCTCTCAGCGATGACCTGGAACAAGAGCCTGCCTTGCACCGCCCGGCCAGCCCTGCCAGCCCTGGCCCATGCAGGCCACCACTTCTGCATTTCGGCCCTGGCCACGCCTCCCCGTCCCACCGCCCGCAGGTCTCCACCACCCTGCCCTCCTCTCCCTGCCCCTGACCTTGGCTTCCCATCATGTCCCCTCCCGTTTAGCCTCACTGCCCCTGTCCCGCCAAGGATTCCCTCTCCTCTGTTGTTCTCCTTTCTCCCTGTAGCTTTCTCCACCCACCCGGGCGCTCGGCCCTCGGGATTTCTCCTGTCCTCCTGCGTAGCCGTCTCTCAGTGGCTCACTTTTCTTTCACGGAAACTGGGGCTCAGCCAGGTAGAGGTGGTGGCGTCAGTGGCAGCACAGGACTTGACAGAGGGGACCTGACACCCTTGCTGCCTTGGGGGCCGCACCACGCTTCCTCCCTTTGGTGTCCTCCAGCAGTCATCTTGCCTATGGTTTATGTACCATCATATCTATCTGTATATTATATATTTGCTACATCTACAACTTCTTTTTAAGAGCCTCCTAATCCCGGAAACGTTTGTGCACGCGCCCAAGTTATTCAGCGGTCTCTGGGAACCCTTGCTCCCTTCTAGGCCAGCTGGTGACACAGGAGCCTCCGTCCATGTCCCGGAGCAGCTGCGTCCCGCAGGAGCGCAGGGCTGTGAGTGAGAGGGTGGGGACCCGTGGGGGCCCAGCCTGCGCCCCTCCCCCACCCGGCAGTTGCTCCAGGGTCTCCTGGGCAGCCGGGCAGGGCTCCGACAACGTGCTCTGGCGGTTGGCCTGCGGAACATCCACTTCTCCCACGTAGTTCCTGGGTGCAGAACTCTCCAGAAGACGGGGCTTCTAAATGGTGCAGCCCAGGCTTCTTGTTCAGACCAGGCTGCTCTCCCCACACTGAGCCCAGGGAGTCACTGATGCCGCAGTTGCTGGGATTCCGGCTCCTTGCGGCAGCCCAGGCACGGGGAAGGAAGGGCCTTTGGAGTGGCCTGGGCTGGAGATGCAGGGGCCCGGGAAAGCGCCTGCCTTTGCCTAGAAATTGCCTGCTCCTTCCAGATGCTGCCCTCTGTTAGAGATACGATGTCCCAGCTGTAAAGATTCCTTCCCAGGATGAAAGTCTGGCTCCTATTAAGCTACCATTTCTTTGTGGGGAAGACACGTGTGAAGCTGTGTCCCTTGATGTGAGTTGTCAGGGCCCCCTTCAGACCAGTGGCCCAGGGAAGGGGAGGTAAAAAGGACAGAGGAACATGCCCTGTGCACTTGAGAGGCTGGGAGGGCTGGAGAAAGGATCTGAAAACACCCCATTTTTCTCAGATGGGCTGGGATCCTTCCGAAATGTCACCTTACCTTCCCAGATGAGCTTTTCCCAAAATCCACGTCCATGAGGCTGGGCCACGGGGCTCTTACTCCAGGTGGGCTCCTAGTACTGAGGCGACATCCTGATGCCCCCGTGTTCTCTCCTGTAGACCCTCCCAGCAACAGTTCCCAGAAGCCATGACATGTCCCTGCAGCTGGAAGCTTTCAAGGGGTGACCCAGGGGGCATCCTCTGCCCAGTGTGGTCTGGGGAGGAAGGAAGGTAGGTGGCAGGGCTAAGTCAGTGCCCTGAAAGCCAACATTCCAGTTTCTTCACTTCCTCCCCTCTCCATTTCCTGAACCTGGATGCTGCCTGGGTCGTGGGAGGGATGGGATGGAGGACCCTACTCATTAAAAAGTCCAGCGTGCAGCTTCTCCAGTGCCTCAGTTTCCCCTTTTTTCATTTCCAGGTGTGGCTCTGCATCCTTACTTATTCCTACCTTTTCCTGAGATGACATGTATTGTCCTTTTAAGAACTGTAAATCAGAGGGGCCTCTTTGGGTGAGACCCAAAAGCATAATCAGCTGCTCACTGCTGAGCCTACTTCCTCCCTCCAGGCTCTGCACCCCTGGAAGCGCACTCTGCCCTTCCTTATCCTAGATAGTCTCCTGTCTTTTGTTTCCATTTCTGCCTCTGATCATTGCTTCTCTCCTTCTGCTGTCTCTCGTTGGAAACCATCTTTCCACAGCTTCCCAATGAGTATGGGTTACAGGTGTGTGATGATGATGGTGCATGCTGTCCCTAGAGTGGCTGGGTGGCCTTGGCCAATCTTTCATGTACCCAAATGTGTTCTGTAAATAATCTTTTCCCTGTGCACCATGAAGGGACAAAGTTTAGGAAGCACTGCTCTCTTTCTTACTCATTCTCTCTTTTCTTTCCCCTCCAACATCTGGACGTCTTTCCTTGGGTGCCATCCTCATTTTCTTTTGTTTACAGAGAAGATGGGATCCCCCTAAGTCAAAGAAGGAGCCAGAGGTGTCAAAGGACGAGGACGTCATCTGCCTCCACACAGGTGCACAGCACAGCAGCTCAGAAGACAAAAAGGAGAAGCACTTAGCTTCACCCAGACTGCTGTCCCTGACTTTCAGGAATCTTGGTCCCAGTAGTGCGCCCACCCCAAATCTCTTCCACTAGCCATCATGACGGGGGCTAAGAGCCTAGGGCACTAGCCTCATATCCTTTTTCCCTTACCACCTGGCCCTCAATAGGGAAGTAAAGAAATGGCTCAGGGGACCCCCTGGTCCTTCAGGTTTCAGTCCTGCCAGCGTCACAGCCCCCTCCCCCACCTCTGCACTACTCCCAAGAGAGACCCCTCCTCACCAGCCTCTTGACGTGTAATGCTAGTCCTGGAATGCTGTCTTCGTGACATCTACTCAAAGCCAAACCCCAACATTTACTTGTTTCTCAATCTTGGGCTAAGACGATGCTCTCTTCGTTGTCTCCTTATCTCTTTCACTTGAGCTCTTGGAGGGTAAGACGCTACGTTTCTCAAGCATTTCTGGATCCCTGGAGTTTAGCCCAGAGCTTAGCATGCATGCCCAGCACAAACTGTTCTTAATAAAATAATTTCAAAATGCTGTACACAAATATTGCATTTCTTTTCTGAAATTAGAAAAAAAGAAGCTGGAGGCAAGCCTGTGGGCAATCCTGGTGTGCTCGGGAAGAAAAATGTGGGGGGTGGGGACGGTGGGATGCAGACCGTGGGACAGGCATGTGTGCATGCAGATGGAGATTTAAAAACCAAATGTGCCTGCTGGGGCAGAGTTGTTGAGACTCAGCACACACAAGGCTGATCCTGAAGGCGCTTCATGCATTTCAGATTCAGGGATCCCATATATCTTGAAGCAACCTGTCATGAGTAGTAGTTGTTGCTAAAACACTGGAAAAAGACAAATCTCCTCAGATTTTGGTCAAAGAGGAATTTCATTCTCTGTCGAGGTAAGGCTCTAGGAATTGTTGTGGAAATGGAACTGGGATTTAAACTATTTATCAACCTGCTGCCTCTATGCAACTTTATGCTACACTATTCCACTTTCATTTTGTGCAGAGCAATGTCTGGGCTAGGTTTCTAGTTATGCATTCAAAAGCTAGAACCTTAAAAGCTGTTTCTGGGTCTCCAACTGCATAAGTTTCCGAGTGAGATGAAAATGTGAGTGAATTAGCTTCTGCAGCCAATGACTGTGTGTGTGAGGGCCCATGCGTGTGCATGCACACACGTGTATGATCTGAGCAGGGAGGTGCCGGTGTGTTGGATTCGATGCTTCCTACACAACTGTAGTCATGATGTTGTTACATCTATTGCCTCCCCTGCTAGAGATTGCCCGGGGGTTCCCCGTGTTGGTAGTGGCTATAGAGACTATGGTGTTGACAAGCATGTTAACACCAAGTCTAAGCAGAGAGGGAGAGAGCACAGAGATTGATGAGCAGTGACTGCCACAGAGGTCCTTGAGGCCTGTGGAGTCTGCTTCTTCCATATCTTCCCCGTGGTATCCCTCTTCCCTATCCTCACTGCCAGGGTCTGGATTTGGACCATTCACTCTTTCCTAAACCTTCTAAACCTACTTCCCCACCATTCTCCACACCGTCCTGAGACTGGTCTTTCCAGAAGCTAACTGCACATGATCAAGTTACTCACAAGCTGAGAACCACATGACACTTTCCACCTCCCTGGCTCACTGGAGTTCCAGTCCCTGTTTTGTCTTAGCCCATCTCTCCATCTGTCCTCCCCAGTCCCAGCCACACAGGACTACTCAACATTCCCAATGCCAGCCTCATGTACACCATGGCCTTTCTTCTCCACCTAACCTTCAAGGTCCATCCCAATCTCCCCCATTCTGTAGGGATGGTGACCTTTATGTGTCATCTTGCCTGGGACATAGTGTCAAATAATTCAACTGAGCACTACTCTAGATGTTGTTGAGAGGGTATATTGCAGATGTGTTTAACATCTACGGTAAGTTGAATTTAGGTAATGGAGATTATCTTTGATAATCTGGAAGCACCTCATCAGCAGTCAGTTGAAGGTCCTAATAGCAAAAACTAAGTTTTCTGGAAGAAGAAGAAACTTTGCCTCAAATCTGCAACATCAGCTCCTGCCTGAGAGTTTCCTGTTGGTCTGCTGACCTGCCCTACAAATTTAGGATTTCCCAGTCTGATCTCACAATTATTTAAACCAATTACTTAAAGTAAATCTCCTTCTACATCTCCATCTGTCTGTGTGTCTATCTATCTATCATGTATCTATCTTACTGGTTCTGTTTTGTTTCTGGGAAACGCTAACTCATATATACTGTCATTTGCAAAATTAAGTAAGGCATCATCTGGATTCATCAAGCACTTGATATTTATAATTCTTAAATGATTTATTTATTATTTTTGTCAGTAGACTATAAGTGAAGAGATTGTGCCTCATTTTTGTTAGGGTCCCTGAAGTCTATCAGGGTGTCTGCTCCATCATACTCTCTGCATCAGTACTTGCAGAGACAGCAGAGCAAGCATGGATTTCGTGGATCTTAGTCCACAAAGTCAGGGCCATCAGAAGTGTCATATTATTTTCTTTCAGCCTCCCTCTGAGCACCCCTGCTGCTAGATTGGCAGGGTGTTTCATCTCAGTCACAACTGGAGATCTCGCCTTCTCAGAGTTGTGCAAGAATCCCTGCATCTCAAGGAACCACAAAGTGTTGGGAGGACCCCTCAGGTCATTTATCTCGGGAGACCGATGTTGTTTCTCCAATGTCCATATCTGAATGCACATGGTCCCATGATGCTTTTGATCAGAGGTGGTTGCTGATTTTGTTCCATGCTTGGGTTGTACCTGTGCCTGGGGTCTGGAGACTCTGGTGAGCCATACAGCTGTCCTTCTTGGAGGTCTCTGTACCTCCACCTCCAGGGAGCCTACTCCACCCTAAACTTAGGATCCACTGACATTTATCTCTTAATTGCATAGACAGAGCTTCTTTCTCCTTTTGATCCATTAAGCTAATCCTTCCCTTTCCGTCTTTGGAACAAGGAAGTATCATCTTTTCTATGAATTTAAGCTTTTATAAAAGTCAGAAGAGCTGCTGATTTTAAGCAGCTCCCTGCAAAAATCCCTGTAGCAAGAAATTCCAAAGGGCCTGGGAGATCAAACACAAATTGCTTAATAAACTATGGTCATATAGATAATTATCCATCCATCTATCCACTGAAACATCCATAACTTTCTAGAATGATAGCTATAAAAATGGTAGTGAAATCAAGGAATTTTTTCCTCCATTTATTTGCCCATATTTTCTAAATGTTTTATAATAAACATATATTGCTTTGGTAATGTGAGAAACTCTCATTAAACAAGAAGACAGTCAGAAGGTCAAAAGCAATTTCTAGAGTCCAAAGACTCAGGATCAAATTCCGGCTTTGCTACTTACTTGCTCTGTGACTCGTAAACCTCAGTTTGCTGATCTGTTAAAATGGGATAATACCAAATTTCTGTTTTCTGAATCAAATGAGCCAGTGTGTACAAAGTTTTTGGCACATCCTGGTACCCAGCATGTCTTTAGTACATAGTCACAACTCTTAAATCTGCTGCATTGTGAGTTTGAGAGCAAGACTGAGTGTCTTTCCTCCTTTATCTCCCACATTTAGGAAGAACCTGGCTCATGGAAGATAATAAAAAGTTATTTGTTAAATGAATGACAAAATGAAGAATTTATTTTATCAATGTCTGAATCACTAAATCTGTCAGTCCAAAAATTAGATCATTGTTTGTACTGAATACATTCACCTAAAGCCCCTGTTGGGTTGTAAATATGTACGTATGTATTTTTAAACAGATTGGCCTTTCTGTGTATGACATGCTTGAAGGACCTAGGTGAATTATTTCATGACACCTGTTAGAAGGCCAACCATGCTCATGTTCCTTTTTCTGTTTATGTTTTTATGACTTTCTAATTATCCCAGCATGCATATCGTATCTCTATTTATAGCTGACACCATAACACAGTTACTCACATGGTACCTGTGAGTTTTTCTGCTTGGGATTTGACGTCAGTACTCATGAGGGAGTGAGAGATCATAATCAAAAGCTTGAAAAGTGACCAAAATCTAAGATACATCGCTACTCAATATTTCCAAGTCCTGGTCTGAGTGGTCCATTCAGCTTAGCAGAAACAAGCACTCTGCTCTACATTTTTTGAAAATATGTCTGTACTATTTATCTATTGATTCATAACAAATTTCCACAAATTTAGATGCTTAAGAACATATATAGCCAAGATCTCACAGTTTCTCTGGGGTGGGAATCTGAGCAGGAATACTTGGGTCCTCTTGCTCTGGGTCTCCGTGCTACAGTGAAGGTGTTGGCCAGGGCTGGGGTAACTGTTGAGACTTGGCAGTGAAAGGATCCACCTCCGAGGTCATGGGGCCACGGGCAGGACTCACTTCCTTGCTGAGGGCTGCTTTCTGGAGGTACTCACAGTTCCTTCCCACATGGGCCTCTCCTTAGGGAGGCTTACTCCATCAGAGCCACAAGGCAGAGAGCCTAAAGAGTCTGCTAGCAAGACAGAAGGTACAATTTTATGTAAAATTATCAGGGAATTAACAACCCATCACCTGTGCCATATTCTATTGGTTAGAAACAAGTCACAGGCCCTGTCCATGCTTAAGGGGAGGGAATACATAAGGGCATGAATACCAGCTAGTGAGGATTCTTAGGGCCGTCACCTACGAGCCTACCAGCCACAGTGCTGAAAGGGATTGATTGAAAACTCACGTATGGTCAAAACCAGTCCATTATAACTCAGTCTGATCATAGTCAAGTTGTAAGGATGTGACAAGATTGACCGTATGTGACCTGTTACCTTCTGCTGTGAGAATGTTGCTGAAAATACCATTTTTGTCGGCATTCGGTGCTCCTAGATGAGGTTCCATGGAGCGACCATTTTGAAATTTACTTCTAGAAAAGACTCAGCTTCCCCTGAAAACTGGAAGAAATTAATAACCATCAGTCCCTTTTCACATTGATGTCCTGGAGGCTTTTCTAGAATAACTATAACACTTACCTTTTCTATTTCACATTTATTTCTTGACCCAGACTCTTCTTTTTCTTGCACATGCTTTATTTTTTATTTATACTTTATACTTTATTCGAAGCCATCTAATTGAGGTGGGCTATAAATTCAAGAGGGCCGAGTTTGAGTGGCCTCCATCTCAAGACGGGAAATTAACGACAGTCGTAACTGTCATACAGTGTCGTTAACAAACAAAAGACACAGGCAAGTGCTTTAGAAACTGGGAAGTAAGTACAAGTAGTTATTATTCTAATTTTTATTTAAAGAGCTGGAGACAAGGTTCAAGTTTTATTCATCTGTTTGTCTCCAGTACAGGCCCGGAGTTTGGGCTGGCTTCGGTGCTGTGACTGCTCAGACTCAGGCTCTCACGAATGAAATAGCAAGACTATTTCCCACAGCAAACTCTGCTATTGGAACTCGCTTTCTTCAGTAATGTGGACATTCCACACCAGCAACATTTATATTGTCGCAAACCAAAGATTTCAACCATTTTAATTTCGTTTGGAATTTGCAGGTAGGTTGATAACATTTTTTCTAAATTTTTCATTTTCGTTGTGGAATCAGAATTGAATCCAGAGCGACAATAAGCCATGTTCTATTTCAGTAAATTTTTAAAAGTATCAGACCCAAACCAGATCTCTGATTAATGATTTTAATACAGAGAATTTATTATTAGGTCTTCTCCATCCCATTTTCTTTGTAAAAATATCCATTATCTATCATTCCATAAAATATCTAAATTTTTATGACATTTGCCCTATCTGTTTATAATTGTCAATTTAGATCAACATCTCATTCCAATTTAGCTGGTTTTACTGATGCGCTTCGTCTTTGGATGGGTACCTCCACTGCATCTGATGTTAGAATCTTAACAGTCTCATATTTGGCTAAGGGGGGCAGGTGAGAAAAAAGGAAAGTAGGATTTATGAAATGCCTCTATTGTGTCATCCCTTTTATATACATTACCACGTTCACTTATTGAAAAGACCTAGTGAGGTCTGCATTATTGCCTGTTTTACACGGGGGGGGGGGGGGTGGGGAACTGAGGGTCAGAGACTGAGACATTGAGAAGGTGTGTGGCATCCACAGCTCACACTCTCTCCACTCTTCCTCATTCTTTTCACACTCTTTATCACACTGCCTTCTGGAAAGCGACCAGAGGCGTAGGTAGGTTTCCCACATTCTCTGTAAGGCTGAGCAAATAGTGTGTTATCCACTTCCCCACCAAGCCACTCCACACTAATTACATTTACACCTACTATAGGAAGTTTGGTTCAGATAACATCTTTACTGTAATCCCATAATAGCCAGGGCATAGGTTTGATCTTCACTTTTGTCTCAGTTCATTTTATTGTACAGAGTTATGACTCCAGAAAAACTAGTAGTCTCCAGAGAGAAGATTCTTAAGCTAAAATTGACAGACATGAGAAACCTCTTAAATATTGTCAGCATTTATAATTTAAAATTGTCACGTTTATTCAATATTGGAAAAGTATAAAAGGTGATCTTGGCTAAGCATTGTAACTTTTGGCCCCATCTATGCCAAATACACTATATCTTGTGGTATAATTTTAATCTCATATAATTAAAAAGTATTAATCTCGTAACACCAAAAAGGGTTTAAAGCTGGCATTAATCATCATTTTAGAAGAAAATAAGCAGTGTTTCTCTCTCGTTATGTTGTTACCTACTAATTAATGGGATGAATCAAATTTCTCTGTTTCTTTAGATTTGCATGAGCTTAAAATACCTTTTTATCTGTATTAGGTAGAATGTCAAAACTAGCTTTTGGATTATTTTAAAGCTTGGTAAGATCACAAGGCTTCCCTGAAAATATGTCCTATCTTGACAATGCATTAAATCTTAAGAAAAGTTTAATTAACAAATGTCAGAATGTGTTTCTTCTAAAAAAGTGATATATTAACAATTCGTTTCTATCTCCTGAGTCTAACAACATCTTAGCCCTTAAAGTAAAAAAGAGATATTTCACATCTTCACATGTCTTATGCTAACCAAAATCTGATGTTTTAAAATTAAAGTTACATATAACCTAATACAGAACAAATATTTTAAGCATTGTACTGTTTTAGTTCGCTTTGAGATATACATTGTCTTTAATGTACAGACTATTAGTTTACCTAGTTTATATCATTAGACACCAGTTCTAATTGCAGGGTCTTACACAGACCAGCTGTGGCTACAAAGCCAGTTTAAGATGTTCTGTAACACCTCTGCACCTCACCTTCATCTTCTGGAAAATGAGGATAACTTATCTACCTTGTATACATTTTGGGGTATAGCAGAAGAAAAAAATTACATGTACAAAATCTTTGGTAACTCTAAGGGACCATGCTAATTGTTTATTTGTTCAGTTTATAATTTTTTCTAATTATATACATATGCAAGGACAAAAAAACAAGGATAAAAGGGCAAATCAGCTGTATCTTATGTCTCTAGTTTAAGAGGTCTTTGTTTCTTTTGAGTCTGTGTTCTCTGTTCAAATGAAATATACCCAGATGTGTGCTTTACAAACAAAGAATATAATACCATTTTGTGTTGTGCTTTTCCGCTTAGTGATCTCCCACATTGTTATTTTCTATGCTGTATCAGTATTCCACATATCAAGTTTACTAAATGTGATCTCTATTTGCATATTTAACTTTTTTCTATTATTTCACTGTTACAAATAATGATATGATAATCATCTGTGTAAATGTACCTTTGGACACATCTTTGATTATTTCCTTAAGATAGAATCTTAAAAGTAAAATTGCAAAGCAAAGGGCATACAAATTTTTTGAATTTTGCTACATATTTTCAAATTGCCCTAAAGAAAGACTTTTCCAATTTACGCTATCACCAGCAAAGGACGAGAGGGCTGACTCCCCCCACACCCTTGTCAACACCAGGTATTTGCATTATTTTCAGTCTTAATGATGTTATTGTTATCATGATATATTTTTCAGTATTCCTGGTATCATTCTTTTTCTTTTTCTTTTTTTTTTTTATATTCTTTCTCACTTACTTGGTGAGAAAATGCAGGTTGTGAAACTGGAAACTGGTACTCTTTGAACTAGAATTCCTTTCTCTGGAGGCTCAAAAAGCTATTTCCTAAAGAAATGTTGTTGCAGCTTTATAATTTTAAGCATCCCAATCACCACTGGTCCCTTGTAGGCCTTGGGCCTACAAGGATGTCTGTGCAGCCCACGGAGAACATTAATATATGTGGCATTTGTTCTTATTCTCTTTGGCGACCTGTGCCTTTGGGATGTCTTTGAGGTGTTTGATGCTTTTTGTAGCTGGAGTTATTGATCAGGGGAGCAAGAGGGAGTACTAGCAACAGCCAGGCGGGAGTTTCACCTGAGCTTGCAACCAGTGTCGAAGGGGTCTGCTCACACTTCAGGTAGTCTCATGAGTCTCCACGCTGGTGACAAGACTGATCCCGAAGGAAAAAATTCTTCATCTGGGCTGGAAAATCGGGGTAACCTGGCATGTAATAAATGAAAGGAAAGCATTAGGTGACACGTTTACAGTCATAAAGGATTCATTTGATTTTGTGGTCACCTTGCTCTGCTATTAGATTTTTAATTTCAACAAGTGACATTTATAAGAATGCATTGGAAACACATGTCCTCTAGGACCATTGTTGTATCCAGCAATGCAGTTCATCATGTTTCCCCTGCTTGTCTCCTTCTGGGAAAATGGCAGGATTGAACTTGGGGTCTTGGGGTTGGGTGGGGCCATGTGACTGTATCTGGTCTATTAATTGTTAGAAGAGGTGACAAGAGTCACTTCTAGGCCAAGGTGTGGAACTATGCTGACCCACCAGCTTTCTCCCTCTCTGACACAGTGAGTGACAAGCACCATTCCAGGTCCCCACATGGGGACGACATGGAGCAGAGCCTGCAGAGAGCCAGAGTAGGCCCTGAAGCAGGAATGAGAAATAAACTGGTATTATTTGAGACACTGAGATGTTTGAGGTCCTTTGTTACACAACATGACCTGGCCCACCTCAATATTTTGAAGGTTTTTCCTCCTAATGAACCTTTAACAACTATAGAACTTATAAAAATCATCATTGAACATATAAGAAGAACTGAATTTCTGATGAAAGAAACATTAAAAATATCTTTAAAAGCTAAAATTATTTAAGCAATTTCCAGCTCTGATTGTTAGTAGTAGCTTTTCTGACAATCACTTTTTCTACTCAAAACAAAATTTGGTATGCCAAATTAAAAAGTGAAGAAGAAAGAGTGGTAACATTTGTTAAGTGCCTACTATGTGCCAGAGATAGGGCTAGATAATATATATGTTTTATTTCATTTATGGCATCATAGGAACCATGGGAGGCAAATGACAAATTTTATACTTGCAAGCAGAGATACCAGTTGGAAACTGCTACTCAGTAACACTATTAGAGCTTCCTTCCTGCTCTGGAGAGTGATTTAACTTCTCTCATGTACTTGTCAAAAATGAAGAAAAAGCAGAAAGAAGAGGAGAAGGAAAAGGAGGAGGAAAAAAAAGAGAATCATTCACTATAGTTGAGGGTCAAACGCTTTGTTATAGTATGCGGAGTGTTTTAGGTTCCCTCTGCCTACTCTCTCGTCTGCTCGTCTCTACCCCAAACTGTCGTGCTCTCTCTGGGACACACACGACAGCACTAATCAGAGCCATATGGACACAGCACATCGGGAATGCTGACCCATCTAACAGGCCAATCTCTTCAATGTCCTCCAAATACATCTTGGTTAATCCTAGCTCAACCCTTTCATATTGTTCTTTCTCAGAGTAGTAATGTTAATAAACACACATCTCCACGTGGTGTTTTTCAGATCACAAAGTCTGCCTCTTATCTTTGAAATATAGGAGATCATTTTTGTCTTAGTTATAAACCCTGGAGCATAGGAAAGATGGGAACTCCCTTCTTCCCTAAAGTGTTTTCCCATCTGCAAGATCCTCTTCAAGTCAAAACTCCTCTGCGAATCTTCCCTCTAGCTTTTCCATCTGAATTAGCCTCTCTCTCCTCGTACTTTCTGCAGGACATGGTACCCTTTCAACCCTTGTTGCCCCTGTAAGTGCTTTTAAACATTTGGAAGAGTGCGGGTTAGTGGAGAAAGAAACGCTTTCGAGACAGAAGCCGAGTTCGAAGCCCAGCCCTGCCACTCAATGGTGTAACTTCGGACAAATTGCCTCGGCTTCCTGCACCCTGGTTTGTTGATCTGTACATGGAGATAATAGAAGCTACCTTGTTTGACTGTTACACAGATGAAACACGATAATGCACATAAAGGACTTTGCCCAAAGCCTGTCTCAAAAATGGCCACTCTCCCTCCTTCCTGGCAGTTCCCTAAAGGCAGAGACTTCTTCCATAAGCCCTTTTCATCTCTCATCCTCCGCTGCATTCACGGAATGCTGAATCCATGTGGGAAGACACAATCAATATTCCCCGAATTGAATCATATAGAGGCCAGTCCTCAGATACCACCCTCGGAGAAAAACTCCTCTGTGAGGCCGTCGGCATCCAGACCTTGCTTGTCAATCAGGAGTGTCCTTTGAAGTCCGGAGGCATCTTTGATACCCAGGAGTTGGAACCCCCTGATACTCACGAATGTGTCTGGATCATATCAGATCCCAAAAGTGTGGGGAAAAGTCCTGGAGGTGGCCTGAAAACAGACTCCTTCTTGGTATCTGTTCCTACGTGTGTTAAAAACACCATGGGTAATTTTATTTCGAATAATAATAAAAAAATCCCATGTTCATTGCATCATTTGGTTAGGAAAGGATTGGCTGAAAGGAAGAATATTCACTCAAAATTAAGAAGCAAAATATATTTTCTGCTGCTGCCATGAGTTGTTTCTTGTTTTTGTTTTTGTGTTTTCTCATTTCCCTATTGATTTTAATTAATTTTGCCCTAGATTCTCTAGCTTTGTAAACTTGGAGAATTTTTTTTAAATTTAAATAAATAAAAAGAGCCTGCAAATTTTCCCCAGATCACCAGCCTTTAATATTAAATTACTGTTTTCTGGCAGCATCATCTGCAAAACTCTGATTTTGTTTCTTCTTCTGTTCCCATCCTGATAATTGTGGCTGAATTCCCTTGTCTTTAATATGCCATATATTCTCCACCTGGCAAAGGATTCAGACAGATACAGATAATAAATACCCCGTAGACATACAGACAGAGAAACTGCTGTAATTGCTTTCATAATGACTCTGAGACATCAAAGGAAGGCAAATAATGGTATTTAACACTGTTTCCATTCTTTAGCTGAAATGTAATTTTATAGAGTTATTGTCAGGCAGGACGGTGAACGTACAAGTACAACTGTCATATTCGGCTCATATTAATTAGCTGCCCACGAGAGGGCCAGGCGAGTAATGGCAAAGTTCTCCTCATTTCAGATGGTCTGATATTCAGACAGAACCGTAAGTACAATAGGTTGATTAACATAGTTGCTTAGATCAGGTTTTCCCTGCGAGTGTGTCAATTGGCATTTTGAAGAATCAATTAATTAGCACTCCAAATAATCCATTCTTGGGTTAATGAAAGTGTTTTGTACAGCTGCAAAAAATTACACGAAGAAAAACTAAACCTTTCCAAAGTGGCAATGAAAAAGATTTATCTTGGAAAACTATATTGTCCATTTCAAAATGCCACCGAAAATGTGTGTTTCCTTTTAAAGCCATGGAATTGACGTGCACAATTTTAACTATAATGTGTTCATATTGGCTTAGACTAAGGCAAATGGAGGATGCTATGGTGGCACGGAAATCAGAACTTTTATTTTCACTATTTTGTCTTGTAATGGTGTTACTTAATTAGGGTAAGTCATGGCCAACGTTTTGCATATCATTATCCACTATTTTAAACAATTACTCTTTGAAGACAGTATGCTTATTAACATTTTTAAAATGCCAGTATCACACAGATATTCCTGCTTTTTAAAGCTTGAGCTTTAATTCTAAGACAAATGAGAATTACACGTGAAAGTAGTAAATGCACATTTTCAACACAAAGTTTAAATTGTCAGAAAGCCAAACTGCGAAAATCTCAGACACCTTTGCCATCGTTAAGATGATACTTGTGGCACACCTTATCAATTCTTGCTTCTACTTAAACAAAGTCCTAGTGTGATCTTTTTTTTCCCTGACTTTCTTGGGATCCAAATTTTAAAGAAGCTACTTTCGTGGCAGAGCTTTCTTATCTCCGAAATGACCTTAATCAAGCGTATAAATGAATAATATCGTTTGATGATTTAGATTTCTTTAGCTCCCAAAACTTGGCGTAAAGTATGGGTGGTATTTACATAATAATTCCTCCTTCAAACACTTCTGCATTTATCAGCATCCCTGATATAAGTCATTTTAAAATCATGTCCAAGGCCCTTCAAACAAAAGGTGTAAAATAAATACATTAAATGAGTTGTCCTATGAACTAAAAATAATTTGAAATTAAAGTAAGACTTTTATCATGTGTATGAGTGATTTTATATTTTTTCTGGTAGTATGAAAAATGGAATTTCTAGTTACTAATAATAAGTAACTTCTCAATTCAGTCTCATTCATTGATATGATTATTGATTTAGGTCAAAATCAGCATACTTAAAACATATCAAAATAAGTGTTTTACTAATATCAGACATGGGTTGCTTTCTTTCCTTTATCTTAGTTTAGTTAATATGTAATAAAGTATTGGGATTTTGATGAGGCTGAAATGCATTTTGTTTCCTATTAATTTGTGGAGGAGAGTTGCAGAGCTAGTAACATGGAAATGGTATGTCTCAAAAGGGTGGATACATCTAGCATAGCATACGTCAAAATCAGGAATATATAGGCAAAAAGGTAAACACGGAGAATTCAATAGGAACAAGATGCTCACGTCTTCCTATTAAGATTAAAAGTCCCCCAATCTTAGCTGTTTCCTTTCAGGTTTAATGAAGCCAGTGATGTGGAGGATGAGCAAGAACCTTTGCTTCCCGAGTTGCCGAGGACACACCCCACACCTGCCCACTCCTCTTCCTTCCAGGTGACAAACTGCTGGGCCAGGGCTTGTTGCCTAAGACATTTGAATGGTTGCTGGTGAGAGTCAGCATCGCCTGCTTATGGCTTATTCTTCATTTTTAGATTCTCGTAGAAATATAAAATGGCAAAGTTTCATTGTCGCTGCTCGCTGTGGACTTCAGCCAGAAATGAGATCTATTGCTTATTTTGCTAATCAGCTCCTTCCATATCTGCATGCTCATTTTCTGATAGCTGATGAGGCGACAAGGTCATTGGACGTACAAGTACTTATTTAAAAACAGACATGAGAGTGAGATGGAGGTTAGTTGGGTCTATCAGAGCTGTCAATCAATTAATGAAAATTATTGAGCAAGGACACTGTGGGGGAAGCGAACAGAAGGAAGGAAAATGACCATGGAGACACAACATAGGGAAAACGACAGAACTGACTAACTGTGCTCACGTGAGTGCTAAAAACAGACATGCTCACATCCCAAGTGAGAGACAGCTCTGAGAAACACAGCGACTGGAGTCTCTGCCACTCCAAAGGCTCAAAGGCTGACAGCACAGGGCTTTTGCCCAAAGGTATACCCTGAACAATGCTTTTTGTCAGATGTGGAGGGGAGAGGTGTCATGCTGGATGAATATTTTATTAATGTGCTAAAGACCTGTGGCCAAGATTTCAAGTAATTCAAAGCCACTATTATTCAGACCAAATTTGGGATAAATATAGGTCAAATAAGTACAAACAGTCCCTTTATTCAAGGAGAGGAAATAGTGAATTTCTACCTGTAACTGTACAACAGACATGGGTAGCAAAACCAGACAATATCAGGAGGGGCTTAGAAATGCTCTCTAAATGGCCACCGGGTCACCTCTGTCCACCATGTGCTAGCACCAGACTAGCGCATTCCACTTATCAGCACAGAAAGGAAATAATTCATACCTTGATCCTTAAGAGAAGAACAGAGGAATAAAAAACGTATAAAAGAGAGGACGGAGAGAAGGAGGAGGAGGAGAGAGAGAGAGAGACTGAGGAAAGTGGGGAGAAGGGGAGAAAAATTGCCAGCATGCTTGTGTGAATAAAAGATAGTGAGGGAGAAAAATGAAAAGGCTGCAAAGTCAAAAACGGGGAGATACTGACACCAAATCTCTGCAAAGCGTTCAAAATTCTCCAGCTGCCACGCTTTTAATTTGCTACCATTCTAATTAAAATGCAAATTAAATTTATAATTAGCATCAGCGCTTTCTAAAGAAACCTCCTTGCGCGCTGCACAAACATATGGGACGATGCCGTAGCGTAAAGTTTGTAAAACAGAAGTAATGCCCAAAGTGGGGCGGGGGAGGGCGGAGGGTTTTTCTTTCTTTCTTTTTTTTTTTTTTCTTTTCCCTGGGAAACAAGTTTTATGCAGACGCAGGGCTGCCTTAAGAGGATGGCAACGGTTATAGAGGAGGACGGAAGTGAGTGAGAGTCCCACTGCAACAAAGGGATTGCTGAATATGGAAGATCGCCTGGGCTGTGACTTTGTGTTGAATCAGGTGTCAAGGGTTACCCCACATGTCATCGGGATTGTATAGGAGATGCCAAAAGGCAAAAGGGGTCAAAGCTTCTAATCAAAAAGTCTATGGCCAAAATTAACCGCTGCTTGCTTCCAGATAATTAATTTAAAAATTGATGGGGAACAAAATACCAAAATTACCTCATGATTCAGACACATATCATGTTTTCAAGATAAACTGTCTCTCCAACTTGCTCTCCAGAGCTGAGGGGTGTGTGGAGACCCGGGAAACACGTTAACCGAATGTGGAATATACGTGTGCCTAATTTGCAGAGGTGCTTCCTGAAGGGGCCAGTTTTCCCACCAGAATCTTTTAAACATAAGTATGTAAATCTGGTATTTCTGCCACTTTTCTTCGGAAATGTGGTTGTGCTCAGTGAGGCTCATGGTGCAGAAATAGCTCGGCCTGCAGCTGTAATAGGTGAAGAAGATTACCCGCGACAAATTCGCCCTTGTATTCACCATGTTTTGGTTCAAGGGAATCTTTTTGAATTAAAAAAAAAATCTGTGATCCTCATGGTAATTGTGCTTTACTTTTCAGTGGAGGACCCTACCTGCACCTAAGGTGTGTTTAATATTCCAGGGACTCTCCTTTATCTATTAACCAGGCTCTCCATCAGATATTTTAAAATTTGAATGTAACAGGAATGAATATTTCATAGATGTGTGTTAAGCTGTTATTAAACTATAATGTAAAGCAGGATTGTAGGAATATTTTTATATGTCAAAAAGTCAATTAAAATGATAAGCCTGTAATATCACTATTGTGGTGCTGTGCAAAAATTCATTTCATATGCACGGGAGGTCCTCAACAACCTAGCATTTGGGTGTGAGGCAGTACTGTTACATATTCAGAGGCCTGTGTACTTCAATTTCATTAGTAACACTTAGGTCCATTTTCAGCAGAGATTAAATGGAGAGCTATGAGGGATAAATCTTACCTGACTTGATTCTTATTTAGTGTTACAAAAACAGCATTAGGCATTCTTAAAGGTAGGTGCTTACCTAAATGCACTGCAGATTCATTTGGAAATAAATGTCAATCCCTAGGAGAGTAAGGTGTCCATAATAAAATCTGCAGTAAGGCTGTCACCGTTGTCTTGAGTTAAAAGTAATGTGGTGTCTGTTAAAGAAAAATATCTCACAATACTGAAGACAGAGGAGGAAACTAAAACTATTTGGAACCATAATAATATATTACGTTTCAAAAACACAGCTTCCTATTGTGGGCTTTAAAAGAAAAATAAATTTTGTACAGGGAGGTATCTTTTTTTTTTTAATTTCTCTGCTTGCATACTTCGGTAGGAATATTTAGAAATACAATTGGTAGAATTATGTTAGAATGCCTTACAAGTTAAATGCTTTCCCAAACTTTCTTTGACCATCAATTCTTCCCTGGGCAATGGCCATTGTCAAAAATGGGATGTTAAAAGATGATCTGCTTGACAGGTTTGACATAACTCAATTAATCAAGACTTCACCAAAGAAAGAAAAATAATTCTACCAATACGGTGATGAAAAGTGTCTTCTTACATTCACAGAGTATAAGTTCCTTATTTTTTCCTGGTGTCTAAGGGGAATGCAGGCCTCCTAAATAAGTCTTCTGTGTGAGGGACAAAAGACCGAACGCTGTGGCATAGAAGCATTTCTTTGTTTAATTTCTAATTGTTGTCCTTCTCTTATTCAGAAAATGAAGTCACCTTTGTCGTGGTTTCATGAACCGCTGGGTAATCAAAATTATTATGCCACCACCTGTTGTCTGTTAATTATTCTGAGAAGATACTCATAAATCATAACACCGGACAATAAATCAAACTGTCAGTTCCCAGGTCAAAGGTTACCCATGAAAAGTTATAGGTCACCCAAAGGGTGTGAAAGAGCAGGGTTTTAGAGCATCACTCATTGTCAAGCACTGTTGGGAGAAGTGCCACTGGAACAAAAGGAAAACTGAAGTACAGAAGAATTCCAGCCAGGGGACAGGCAGAGTCGAACCAACATGGCACATCTAGCTACCAGCAAGATAGTCTCCCCATGGCGCAGCTCTGGGACTTACTCCTTCAGAACCTTGTTGCAAATAGTGTTCCTTTTGGAACAATCTGTAGAGCTATGGTGTCGACACGTTACCTTCTCTTTTTCATATTCCCTGGACAACCTGCTGGAGGAGTTCACGTCTGACTGCATTATTCATTGAGATAACCAGAATATGTCAAACTGTAGTTGACTGGAGGATGCTTCACAATGTCTTACTTCCTAAATTAATTTGGTTTGGAATATGTTTTCCTTGTGGTGTGACAAGAACTTGAACCGCATTTAACATTTTCAACTCATTTATTTTTCAGTCCCCTGTATTTAAAACAACATCATCACTTCAAACCAGTGTGAGCTGATGGATATCCTTGATTTTAAACCTGGCTTGGGGTAAATTATTTCTGATGTGGTGGGAGTAACTTTAAGATAAAGTATCATAAAGACATAATGACAAAGCAGCTGGGAGACAGAACGAATGTTCCAGTCGGGCGATGCATTGCCTGCTGTTTGAATTAAATTCTGTAAAATGGACACTGCGTCTTCATTAAAAATTTCTCTCCAAAATATTAACATGTTTTTGTTTTGTGTTAATTTGATACTTTGTGTTTACATAACCGTGGCTTTCCTTGTGAGAAATAGAGGTATAGCCAGAGTGTCAACGTGGGTTTTATTTTTTTTGAAAGGACACACCACAGTTTTTGTTCAAACCACAGATCTTGGAATGGACACTGTAAAAGAATATACTCCACAATCCACAACATAATCTGCTCCACCTTCTTCCTTCAACCCAGCAAATCATTATTAACCCATTTTTAATTGAGGCAAGTCAATCTCAGAACATAAATGATTTGTCAGATAGCAGTGGAGGTCAAAGCATGTTCATTGATCCAATCTTAACCATGCCTTCAAATTTATACACATGGATCGGAGTGTTTAATTCTAAAATCACAATAAAGTGCCTCATGGATACTAACCCCTTCCCCCCCATGTGTTAATAGTAAATTCAGCAGTTAACCACTAACAATTCTACATATTGACAATATCATAAAATAGGAAAGTCATATTATTTGTTGATTCTCTCATCGTAATGGAATTTGTTGAAGTCGTTCTGATGATCTCTACAGTTTTCAATGTGTTAACTGTTACTCCAGGTTGCTGAAACAGAAATTGTGAGCTGTGACTTTTCCAGTTTCTTCTCTGAGTAGAGTTCAGAGGTTTCATTCATCTGACACACATGCATTGAGGACCTGCTAGAAGCCAGGTAGTACCTCCAGAGATGGAGCCAGGATAACACAAGCTCCTCCTGGAGCACAGAGAGTCCAGTGTACTCCTCTGTCTGGCAGATCTCCTAGGTCCTGCCTTTTAGGAGAAGTTTGGCTGATTGATTTTCTTTGGACAGGGGCTGGCTATACCTATGCCTGGAATGTGGAAAATCTGGGGGTCTAGTCACTCTTTACAAGAGTGTATCTTGGCCGGGTGCGGTGGCTCACGCCTGTAATCCTAGCACTCTGGGAGGCCGAGGTGGGCGGATCGTTCTGAGCTCAGGAGTTCGAGACCAGCCTGAGCAAGAGCGAGACCCCGTCTCTACCAAAAATAGAAAGAAATTAA
>CAUYSK010030053.1:0-20137 GCA_963575035.1 Avahi laniger
TAATTTTTTCTATTTTTAGCCGTTTGGCCAATTTCTTTCTATTTTTAGTAGAGACGGAGTCTCGCTCTTGCTCAGGCTGATCTTGAACTCTTGAGCTCAAACGATCCGCCTGCCTTGGCCTCCCAGAGTGCTAGGATTACAAGCATGAGCCACCGCACCTGGCCTATTTTTAGTTTTAAAAATTTCAAAATTGCTCTTTGGCATCTCTAAGAATTTCAGATTATACTGTAAGATTTTAAATATACTCACATTGAATTTCTGTAAATTAACTCTCAGCTAAACTATTCTTCAATACTAATATAATCTTTTCACTCTTCTCTGGAAACTCTCATACAAGATTAAAATCAGCAAATAGTAAAGAAAGCTGACTATATATTAATCTTCACAAAATGCTATTTATTTTTAAAAAGCACTGTGTTGTCCTATGAATAGCATAAATTAATTTTGTACATGTTAAAGGCTTTATTGTAAGAATCAATTTATGTACAAAAATAAAAAAATAGAACATATTTTACTATAAAGAGATGAGGAAATGGCAAAATTGCCACTAGGTAATGAAAGGAATTTTAAGTTATTTTTCATCAATAATCATCAACAAATTCTAGCAAACAGTTTATTACCCTTACCAGAAAGCATAATTTTGTAGTAATTACATTTTATATCTTTCGTGATTTTGACTTGTTTTAGATCATATTTCTAGTTAATTTGCAATCATGTCAATGCTAATTTCCTTTGTAAATTATTTAGGTTGTTTTTCTTTTAATTAACCTATTGCAATAGTTAGCTTCTAAATTATTTCTCAATCATCCCCACCTCCTGGTATTCACATTTGAGTGCAATTTTCTAGCCTTGCATGTGGGCTAAACCTAGTTAGTACTTTTTTCTGTTTCTAACAGATGTAATAAAGAAAAATTGATGGATGTCTCTTCCAAGATTGGGTCATAAATGATTGTGATTTACATCTTATTTGCGTTTTCTCTCTCTTGCTTTTCTCTTTTGTTCATCCTGATGAAGCAAGCCCCAAGTTGTGATGTATGAAGAGGCTATATGGCAAGGAAGTTAGGGTGGCCTTCTGCAACAGCCAGTGATAACCTAAAGACTATCAAGAGTCGTGTGAGTGTTCTTGGAAGAAAATTCTTCTCCAGTCCAACCTTGAGATGACTTAATTGCAGGACCATTTCCACCTTAACCCTCCCCTCCAAATCTTGACTGAGTCCTGTGAGGACCCACTTAAGTCTGGTCTGGATTACAGAACCAGAGAAATATGTGATAAATGTTATTCTAAGCTGCTAAATTTGGGGGTAACTTTCTAGACAGTAATAGATAAGTAATGCACTGATCATGGACTTTGTTCTGCCATATCTCATACAATTTAAAATTAACATTTTTTAAAACTAAACAGTGAAATGAGTTATCCCTAAAATTATTCAATATTGTGGTTGTTTGGCAATAATGGCAACTGTCTGTACCTGAAGCATGAAAGTTAAAGGCCAAATATTTCCCCCATCACCTACTTGGTTTATTAACATTATCCTCGAAATCCATTTTTTATATATTCTATAAATGGGTTGTCTTAAAGACAAGAAATATCTTTACAATTGTACACTTAAAAGGTTTTATGGATTCAATCCCAACCAAAAGGAGATACTAGTGTAAGGGATGAGAAATTTTGACCATCCTGTGCTTTAAGATGAAATGAGAATTACACTGGCATAATAATAACCACATATGATATAAGTTGGCTGTATTAGAGCTACAACAAAGAATGGCCCCATGAATATGGGTTTCCACTAAATACATTTTCTTTTTTTTCTTTTTTTTTTTTTCACCAAAAGTGCTTTTCGTTTGTTTGTTTTGTTTTTTGAGACGGAGTCTAGGTCTGTCACCTGGGCTAGAACGCAGTAGTGTTATCATAGCTCACTGAAACCTCAGACTCTGGGTCTCAAGTGATCCTCCCGCCTCAGCCTCCAAGTAGCTGGGATTACAAGCAAGTACCAACATGCCTGACTAATTTTTCTATATTTTTGTAGAGATGGGGTCTTGGTCTTTCTCAAGGTGGTCTCGAATTCCTGGCCTCAGCAATCCTGCCTCAGCTTCCCAGAGTGCTAGGATTACAGGTGAGAGCCACCATGTTCTGCATAGGTGTTGTTCTTTTAATTGAGAAATAAAATAGTAATCCTCTTCCAAATGCTATGTTGTCTGTTTTGCCTTTCAGAATTGCTCACCTGAAATCTAGGGAGAAATTAAAAAAAAATGAATGGCAGAGACTGGGAGATCAGAATGTAGAATAGTATTTAAACAGAAGAACTAAATGAATAATTAATAATAAATATAGGAGTGTGTGTGTGTATGTTTTAAAGAAACATTTGACTAATATATGTTATGTTCACATAAAAGAGTACAGATTGTAAATATACAACTTAATAAATTTCACAGAGTTAACAAATTCATATACACAGCATGCATATCAAAAAAATAAAACAGCACTTGTACTGTAAAGGCTATCTTTGAAATTCTTTCTAGTTACCATGTTCCTAGGTTAGCCACATTAATAACAGTAGATTATTTTTGCCAAATTTTGAATTTAATGTAAATGTAAACACACATTATGTACCAGTTTTGTCTGGCTTTTTCATATAATGCTATGTTCGTGTTGATGTATATAGCTATAGTTTGTACATTCTCGCTGTGGCATAGTATTCCACTGAATGAATATACCATAATTGATATATCTAATTTACAGTTAAGAACATTGGATTGTTTCTAGTTTGAAGAAATTACAAGCAGTGTCAGAATTAATATTTTGCCACACGTCATTTGGTGTACATTTATACATAAGTTTGTTGATTATAGACTTAGAAGAAGAATTACTAAGTCAGCAAGATGAAAAAATAGAACATTCAATGATGATAGATGCTGCAAAAAGGTTTTTCAATATGTTTATGCTAATTTATACTCACAGTATATGAGAGTTTCAGTTCAAATACAAAGACCTAATTTGTCTATATTTTTAATTTTAGTCATGCTGAGGTAATAATATCTCATTATAATATTTATGTACACTTCTCAGATGAATAATGATGTTGAACATTTTTATGTTTATTGGCTAATTTGATATCCATAATTATGAAATAACTTTTTAAATCTTTTGCCTCATTTTAATTGTCTTTTTTTTATAGATTTGTCAAAATTCATTATATATTTTTAATATGAGTAATTTGTCTGACATTTGTATGTCTCTTTCCTTAAATGTTTGAAATATTTCAACAGTGACAATATTAGGCCTGGAATTTTCTATTTAAAAAATTTAACAAAAGCAAAAAATAAATGGGACTGCATCAAACTACAAAGCCTCCATACAACACAGGAAACAATCAACAAAATGAAAAAGTCATCTACAGAAAGGGAGATGATGTTTGTAAACCACAGATCTGATAAGGGGTTAATACTTAAAATATATAAGGAACTCATACAACTCAATAGCAAAACAAAGCAAAAACCCAGAAAACAAAAACAAATAATCCATTACAAAATGGGTAAAGGACTTGGATAGATATTTTTCCAAAGAAGACATATTAATGGCCAACAAGTATATGAAAAGCTGCTCAACATCACTAATCATCAGGGAAAGGGAAATCAAAGCTACAAGGAGATACCATTGCCATACCTGTTAGGCTGACTATTACCAGTAAGATAAGAGATAAGTGCTGGAAAGCATGTGGAAAAAAGAGAACTCTTGCACATCACTGGTGGGCATGTAAAATGGTACAGCCATTATGGAAAATAGTATGGAGGTTTCTCAAAAAATTAAAACTGGAACTACCATATGATCCAACAATCCCGCTTTTGGGTATGTGTCCAGAGGAAATTAAATGAGGATCTCAAGAGATATTTGTGTTCCTATGTTCATTGCAGCACTATTCACAATAGCCAAGCTATAAAAACAATCTAAGTGTCCACTGATGGATGATGGATAAAGAAATGACACACACATATATACATACATACAAACACACATACATACACAGTGATATAGTCAGACTTTAAAAAGATTGAAGTCCTATCATATGCAATAATATGGATGAACTTGCAGAACATTATGCTAAGTGAAATAAGCCAGACACAAAAAGACAGCTATCGGGTGATATCATTTATATGCAAAATCTAAAAGAATCAAACTTAGAGAAACAGAGAGTGGTGGTTGTCAGAGGCTGGAAGGTGAGAGAAGTGAGGAGATGGTGGTCAAAGAATACAAACTTTCATTTATACGGTGAATAAGTTCTAGAAATCTAATGTACAGAATGGTAATTATAGTTAATAACGATATATTGTTTACTTGAAATTTGCTAATGGAGATTTTAAGGGTTTTCACCACATACGTGAAAAAAATGGTAACTATATCAGATGGTAGATATGTTAATTAGCTTGATTATGGAAATCATTACTCAAGGTATACTTACATCAAAACATCATGTTGAATACCCTAAATAAATACAATTTTTATTTGCAAATCATACCTCAGAAAAGAGAGAATAATCTATAGAAGGTAGCAAACCCATCTACATTGTTCATCTTTGTTATATTTGAATCTCATATATCTCCAAATTTTAAAAATTAATTCAAAAAATTCCCTTAAAAGACATAGAGATATTTAGATTTTCATTATCTTTTGTATAATTTTTTAGAAAGTTGAGAATTTAAGAGATTCAACTATTTCATAGAAATTGTCAAATTATTTGACTCAGGGAAAGCATTTTTAAAATTACAGATAAAATACAGGTACTATAACAAGGCACCATCTATTTAAGAGTATCAATGAAATTAAATTGGGGAACAATAAATGAAATAAATTATGAAGAGAACTGGCTCTAACTAGTAACAAAAAAATAAATTTGTTAACAGGAAATGTTTTCATCCGCAAAGCAAACATTCTATAAGCATTCAGATTTAAAGAGCTCTGGCTGGCTATTCGGGACTGGCCAAGAGCCTATTTAAAAACTCTAAAACAAACAAAAGCAGCAGTCCTCCAACTGCCCTTTCTGGCACATGCTATCGAGGTTCTCATGTAAGAATAATAATTGATTGCAAATCAGTATTTATATCACAGAATGTCTGCCTGAATTTTGGAGACTCATTTTTGAACCATTCTTATCCATGCCAATGGAACCGGATATAAATGTCATATGTTCTCCAAAAAACGTTTACAGAAACCTCTTGTGCCTGAGTTTCAGAGATTTTATAAATGTGCATATTTCAATATAAAAACGACAATACACTTAACATAGGAGGTTTTAGGGGAAGCTTCCCAGAGTAGGCAACTTCCTAGGATTTGTTTTAAAAGACTTTATTTTTTTTTAGAGCAGTTTTAGGTTCACAACAAAATTGAGAGGAAGATACAAGATTTCCCATATACCTCCTACGCGCACGTACATATACCCTCCACCTTGATCAACATTCCCTAGGCTTCAGCGTGATTCATTACAAGTTATTTTAGGCAGAAAAAATTACACGTAAATGCCAATTACACTCACAAACATGCATGTGCACGCATGCATGCACACATGCTTAATCATTAATCTATCGCCTATTCTTATTTGTGTATATTTATTTATTTATATTTGCATACAATCAAAGAAACTTTTTCTAACCATGAATGTTGCCCTACACTGTAACATAAATGGTTTATGATGAGGCAGTATTCAAATAACTTAGCAGCTATTGTTAGCGTACATTTGAACACCTTGAAAGGCTTCCTACTTGAAAATTTTGGAATTCTAATTCATTTCTCCTATACCTCCAAAAATCCTTCAATATATCAAGTCAGTTAGAGATTTCTGAAAAAAAAAAATCAAAAAGTGAGCACTAGTCCTTGCTTTATAATCAAGCATTGTTTAGAGTTATCAAGAATCTTCAAATCTTCCTGTAGTTCAGGAGTGACATCACAATGCAACTTCTTATAGTTTGCAGGAATTAAAAACATCAGAATATCAGTGGACTTTACTTCTTACCTTTAGAAATACCCACCTTACTGATCACTCTCATTAACCACACTGTCTTAGCCCTGTTTACGCTGATCAAATATCCACGATCATCACTTTCTCCACATGAATGCAGGTCAATCACATAAAAAAAAAAAAAAAAAGAAGAAGAGAGCAGCTCTCTTATCCAAGAATACTTAGGAACATTGTGCTCACCTATGCCTTTAGATTCACAATATCAATTATTACAAAAGGAATTAAATGTTCCCTCAAAAGTATGAATACATACACCGTGTGTTGGACCAGTGAGACATAATTAAAGAATACTCTCTAATGTAGATTTTCCGGAGTTTTATAAGCTTCCTTGAAGGAAAGGCTTAATTTTTCATGCTGCATATCTGTATAACTTATACTTCTTCCATATAAGAGAGTAATTAGAGCCAACAAAGGAGCAGAAATGAGAAATGAAATATTTTCCCTCCTGAAATAATTCTGAGGTTAAGTGGAGGACAGTTGTTTTAGAAAGGATACTTGAAATGTGGCTAGAAATAAGACCACATCAAAATCTGTATATTGTATGTGCATGGCTATTCAAAATTTATAATAAATTCTACATATGGGCTTCTGCCTTTCTTTGATGATAATTAATGTACAACATGCAGAGTTCTGACTTCAACAAGAATTTAGGTGTTGAACGGGTTATGACTTTTAAAATTTCAAATGTATCATTAAATTCTCAGAATCTTGCAGGTAATTTAAACTTATGAAATTGTAAATGGCAAACTTCTTTGTCACTTGCTGACATTACTAATCAATTACTTAAGGAACAAGTAATAATCCCTGGCAAAAGAATCAAATATATGCCCCAATTCTTGATAGTCTTCATTGCTTTTCCAAAAATTTTACTGTGTGAAATTTGGCTAGCTTTTGATCATTAGTTACACACAATTAATAGCTATGCTTTCTGTTTATTTATTTACTTTCTTTCAATTAGTAATTTAATTCCAAAATTATGTATTTTTGTTATCTACTTAGCAATGGGAAAGTATGAAAGGAAGATACCAGATTTAAAAAATTAAAGGTCCTGACAATTTAAATTACAATGCATACACAAGTAATTGTACGTAAACAATCCAGGGCAAATCTGGGACCAAAAATAGCAGTATGGTTCACCTCTGTTTGTGTGTGTATTATGTGTGTGTGTGTGTGTTTTAATGGGTATGCTGCTTAAGCAAAGAGCCTAAATGAATGACGTCCTGAAACAGAATTTATGTTGTTATCTACAATTAATATGCTGTGTGTATTGCAAAGAACTGTTGACAGGTTACAGTTTGAGTTTTAAATCAGTTAATGTTATGTTTTCAAATAAAATTTTTTTTTTTGAGACAGAGTCTCAAATTTTTTAGCTTTGATATGGTCAAATGTAACCAAAACCCATTCTTATATGTTTTGGGTTTCTTTCCTTTTTTAATATCATAAAAATATGTAATTTTTTAAAAACTTTTCAAAATTTTTGTGGTTACAGCTCTTCAATTCAACTGGCATTCTAGCATATAGGAACACTATATCATGAAATAATTCCATAATTCATGAAAAAACCTTACAGAATCATCTCAGGTGAACACATTACATTTTAATATTGGTATAATTTTATTGTGCTTTGCTAACATCTTTATTTTTTTTTTTTGAGGGAAAGGGAAGCAGTCCAAAGTCCCAAAATAATATTTGGAGAATTGACACACCTCAGGGCATCCTACCTATTTCAAGGATTGACACAAAATTCATTTCCCAAAAAATCCCTGCATAGAAAGCCCACCTTCTTTAATCAGATTTATTTTTGCAAATTATACAGGATAATGTGTCAAATTTTCTAGGGCTGCCGTAAAAAATTACTACATAATTTTTGACTTATATCAACAGCAATTAATGCTCTTACAATGCTGGACGTTGGAAGTCTAAAATCAAGGAGTCAGCAGAGTTGGTTCCTTCTGGGGGTTCTGAAGATGCTTGCCTGCAATTTTTGATGTTCCTTTTCTTGTAGCGATATCACTGTAATCTCTGCTTCCATCATCATGTGAAACTTCTTCCTTATATTTATCTGTGTCATCTCTTCTTTTTTATAAAGATGCCAGCCATTGGATTTAGGGACCACCATAAGCCAATAAAAACAAGTCTTAACTAATTACATCAGCAAAGACTCTATCTTTCAAAGAAGGTCAAATACTGAGGTGCCAAAAAGGCCAAATTCAAATTTTGATGGTGGGCATGAACTTTGGGTTAGGAGGGGGAATGGAGACATATTCAGCCTATTACAATTACAAAAAATTTTAGTTGGTCAATAAGTGAATAGTTTTATTGCTGTCATGGTGCAGTTTAAAGAGTAAGAGACAAGTACTCATTTACCATTCACTCCATTATCTCACTTTATAACCAAATTTTAACCCTTTCGTTTAATTTGGTGACATTTCCCTTTTTTCACTTTCAGATGTGAGAACAGTTTTCTAAAGAAATCAATTATCATTGTCAAAGTTATGCCTTAGATAAGTCCCTAGGCTTATAGCTGAAATATTCATGTTTCCCTTACCTAATTAATTGAAAAAATCACAGAAACTCTGAAATTATTATGGGGATACTAAGGTAATAGACTTTGGTACAAAACTGTAAGAAATATTTGAACCTGGATTGGCTTTATTGTCCATTAAAATGACAGCTTATGTTCTGCCTAGGTGTACATTATTATGTGTGAATTCTTTTTGAATGATTTCTCGAGTGATTTTATACACTTATTAAATGAGAGTAGCAGCACCTTGCCTAATTCCTCATCTGTTCTCACTCTGATCCCATGTGTCAATCTAGATGATATAACTTTGAATATCAGCACACATAAAAAATAAACTAATCTGCAGTTAATTTGGGAATTTACTGTCCATGGTGGCTGAAATTTCACTTCAGAAGACACATCAGTGCTTTTTAATTTGAGATACAATTCAACATGCACACTATAAAATCTCCTCACTTCTCCAAAGAATTCCCGCTCCTTTCAAGAGCAGATAATTATTCACAAATTCTGAGTATATAACTGGGAAATTATGACATGGTTGAAATAGGGCAAGGAGATAGTGGGTGTTTTTGCAGCTACAGAGAGCTTCTCATGCTCTTCTCCCTTGGTATGAAGGGGTAGCATAACGAAGTAAGGCCTCCAGCTGTTCTAGGTCCTCAGGACATCAATTAAACCGTGTATTTCTGAAATCTGTTTCTGTTCCTCAATTATGTGAATTTTGGGGTACTCATTTATCGTCCTCTAAATCACATTCCAATTACGTTAAGGAGAATAGTAAGAGCATGAAATCTAAGCCTAAGCCCCCTTGTTGGTTAAAAAATAAATGAGTCTCACACCATCATACTGGTATTTCCATAAATAGTGTACTAATTTAACATTGTACTGGCATTTTTGTTTTGGCAATGACACTTGCTTTGTTTCCACTTAAGTGGAATCATATTCAAGATTCCTAATACATATTGTACCTAGAGGAAAAACTTCAATAACTTATTTATAGTATAAAATATGATGGCAAGATCAAATATTAAAATGGTAATTAATTCTAGACTTCAAATCTCATGAAATTGTAATTGCATATTAATAACTGCAAGTGGCTTTGGGTCTGATAAAATAATTTAATTTTCATGATGAAGAGAGATTGTTTCCAGAAACAATGTTCTTTTGCACTGGGGTCAAACTAGCATATGTTACCTCAATAGTCACGGTGTTTAGCCTGTCATTCTAGGCAATTCCATTAGTTATTGAAGCACTCATATCTTCAAATAAAGGTTGAGTATAAAGTCTCATGAGAACCTGGGAGTTTACAATTCCAGAAAGGACTCCTCTGACAGTAGATAATTCTTGTACAATGTACAACTGGAAAATATTATTGGCCTAATGTTTATCCACCATAGCAACCTGATTTTCACTCTTGCGGTGACCTATTAAATACAATGAGAAGCTTCTAAGTTTCTTTTAAGAAACAGAGAGAATTTTCGTTTAAGGAAACTAGGGAGTATTACTGGTTAGCTTAGCTTAATTCAGACTTGTTGAAATTGTCCAAAGATGGAGCCCAGGCCAAAAGAATGAAGTTACAATGATAATAACTTGTTTCTAACTTCCTGAAATTAAATCCTTTTATGTCTCTTCAGTGAAGGTCACCATACTCCAGCATACATACACTCTTCCCTTGGCTTTTGAATCTACTTGACACCTAGAAAAGCAGGCAGAAATCATCCCTGTTTTTTTAACTTTAACTAAGGCTTATTGTCATGTAACTATGGCAGAGATTATCAGATCAAATAACAAAATTTTTGTTATCTGCTACAAAGCTCCACCTCATATCACATAATACAGAGATCTAATTTGGGTCTTGCTATGTATTAGCTATGTGACTTCAGGCAATTCACAACTCCTCTGAATCTTAAATTTACCATCAGTATAATGAAGCTAGTATTACCTACTTTGCTTCCTTACAAAATCAAATTAATATAGGTGAAAAAATACCTTTAAAAATAGTATATCATTAAAATAATGGGTGTGTCTACAACTCTTAAAGAGGTTATATGCGTTCAACATTCACTCACTTTAAAAATGTTAAATGAGCACTTACTATAGGCCAGACCCTAATTTATTTGATGTTGTTAACCAGTTAACAAAGGGGACTAACAGCGTTGTCATCACAGAGCTTGCCTTTTGACTTAGAAGATAGTGAGATAATAAATAAGTAAAGGTGATTTCAGGGAATAGTGTTCTATGAAAAAAAAAGAAAAAGAAAAAGACCAGAGGATTAGAGGGAGTGAAAATCCAATAGATAGAGTGCTCATATACTATTAATTATTTTACTAAGATGGGTGTATATGTGCACACGCATATTGTATTATATGTATTTTATTTCATGTACATAGGCCCTGCTCGTGGTTCACAGTACTTCTTGAGTTTATGTTCCAATGTCTTTGCCTTGTCTTGAAAAATTACGGGCCAGTATCCCTTCAAATATTGATTCCATTCCATGGTCTTATTTTTCCTTCCAGGACCACATTTACATATATGTATATATCTTATAGTTCTCTAATGTTCTTTTCTGTGCTTTTATTCTTTGAATTTGTAGTGCTTTATCAAGATATTCTCAACTTGCTTCATTTCAGTTTCTTAATCTTATCTACTGCTGTAGATATCTACTGTTAAACACATCTATCAATTCTTTACTTGACATATTTCAGTTCTAGAAATTACATTTAATTCTTTTTCAGAGATTTAAGATCACCTATGATAGCCTCTATCCTTTCAATTATTTTGTTGAAAATATTAATTACAGTTACTTTAAAGTCATGACAAATCTGTCAAGATCACTTATAAGTCTGATTCTATTTCTCAACTTTTATTCTTGGTTTATGGTAAATGAATCTTATTTCTTGATATGCTTAGAAATATTTCATTGATTGAAGGATATGATGAGTTTTTAAAAATATAGAGACACTGGATAGTGATCCCTTCTAATACAGGATTTAATTTTCTTCTTTCTGGCAAACATAAGATTATTGGCACATCACCTTGACTCATTTGAGGCCTGAATTGTACCTTTTAGGGGAGTTCAATGAAGCCTCAGGTATTTAACAGAGATCATTCACTTCACAGACCTTAACCTCTAATTTTCTACCTCCCCAGCATGGTAACACATAGTGTCTTAGCCACATAAAAATTTCTTTTTCATGGTCTGTAATATAAATATGCACAGTTAGGAGTTGGAAAATATCTCAGTGAGAAGTTGTGTGTGAAATATTTTGCTCAATTCTCTAAGTCCTCTTTCTTCCTGGGTTCCTGGGGCTTCAAATCCTGCTACCCTGGTAATCATGAACTCTTATTTGTCTCTTTAGCACAATGAAACCATTGCACTTATTAAAATTTATACAACTTTTAGTTGCTCTTGTCAGGACAGGTAATTTCCCTCCAGCTACTCTGTCATAGCCAGAGGCAGGGTTTGACTTTTAATTTAAAAATAATATTTTGTTTAATATGTGGAAAAAGAAATTAACAATGAAGGAATGGACAAAGCCAGTAGACAAGTTAGGAGGCTGTCAACGTATATAGATATGGCATTAGGGCAAGTAAGGTAAGGAAGAGAGCAGTAGAGTTTGAGAATTTGAGTGGTATAGGAGAAGAAATATGAATCGATGTAGAATGTGAGATTCTATTAATTCAAAATTATATCTATTATTTTTCCATTGTTTTTTATTTGGGGGAGATTCTTTTCCATAAAAATTGAATAGGTGGAAGTAGCAATTGCTGAGATAGAAGAGACCGAAGGGGCAAAACCGTGAAAGAAAAATTAAGAATAGTGTTTTGAGCATGTTAAATTTGAGATGCCTGTTATTTGTGGACGTAGAGATGTGCCATGGACATTTGGATGCTGGAGCCTAAGACCCAGTGAAGGGATCAGAGCTGATATAATTTGGGGAGCCATCAGCACACGGAAGGTATTTAAAAACATGATGAACTCACCCAAGGACTAGGTATAGACATAGGATAAGACAGCCTAGGTATGAACCTTGGTGCACTCCAGCTCTCAGAGATCAGCAGAGGAAGAAAAAATAGCTAATATAACTGAGGAGAAGCAGCTGGTGAGATAGAATGAAATCCTGCTTAGAAGGATAACACACAATTTGCATTTGGAAAATTCTATAAGTAGGAGGGATTATTTCATGGAAAAGTCTGAGTGGTTCTGAGAGTTGGAGTAAGATGAGAATAAAAAAGAAATTCGGGGTAATTTTTTTCTGTTTTTGTTTTCACTAGGGCTGTTTAAAATTTATATATCAATTACAGAAAATTGATTTTTCATATTGAAAACTTCATATCGAATATCCTTATTCCAAAACTAAATATGTTTTCCATTTCCATTATTGCAGATTTTATTTCATGTTCCCCAATAATCTTTTAAAACATTATTTATATATACATTTCAAATTTTATCTTAAGTTTATTTGCCTCTATTATAATAGGACTTCAGAAATACACATAGGTCACACACACATACACAAATATATATATATATATATATGTCTCCATATACATACAATGTTGAAGTATCTGCATATTTTACTAGAAAATTTGTCTCCAAGCACTCTTTTTTTTCAACGTTGTTTTTTACATTTTTGTTTTGCTGGAACATTTTTAAGAAAAATAAATGTATCTTGACATTCTACTCATATGTACTGCAGTGTGTGTAACACCATTGGGCTCTTATTGGTGTTTTTGAAATATTTTTCTTTAGTAAATTGGCGAAGATGTAAACTAACTAAAGTACATTAAGGATAAAATGGGATAGTTTAGATAGCAATATTATGTTACATTTCCTTTTTTATTGAAGGGGTGATTTTTAAATAAGTATTTAAAATATATGCTAATTTTGTAATGCTAGTAAAATCAAAACATGAAATAGTCCCATGTCCTTTTAACTTCTAAGGGATTCTGCACCAATTTCTTGCTCTAATATAGGTGTTGATTGATTTTCTCAGAAACCAACCTATTCAGTGCCATTCTCATATATATGTAATATGTATAATTTATCAAATTCTAATAACCCATATCTCTGTAATACTATATATGTATATATATAACTTATGATAAATAAAAACAATCTAACTGTTATGGGGTGAATTGTGTCCCCTTCAAATACATATGTTGAAGTCCTAACTCCTAGTCTCTCAGAATGTTGCTATATTTAAAACTAGGATCATTATAGATGTAATTTGTTAGGTTCAGGTCAAGTCACTCTGGAGCAGGGTGGGCCTCTAATCCAATATGATTGCTGTTCCTTTAAAAAAAAAAAATACCATGTGAAGAGACAGACACACGCTGGGAAGATGTCAAGTGAAGACTGGAGTCATGCCGCCACAATCTAAGCAACAACAAGAAGCGAGGAAAGAGGCCTAGAATGGATGCTTCTCTGACACCTTCAGCGGGAGCATGGCCCTGCCAACACCCTGATCTCACACTTCTGGCCTCCAGAACTGTGAGACAATACATTTCTCTTTTCCTAAGCCACCCAGTTTGTGGGACTTTATTATGAAACCCTAGACAACTAATACAATAAATTATACACAGGGTGTATGTACTTTGTCTACATATGTTGGGTATGGGCTACCCATCCCCTGCTGCCAGAGGCTGGTACAACACATAATGTTAAAGAGAATACTTGCCTAAAGGTGTCCTCACTGACTTTTCCTGGGAAGTCATACATGTTGTACTTAAGAGAAATGGGATCTTTAAGTGGGATATGAACAAAGGGAAGCCAATCATAAATTGGTTTCTTTTGAAGCATGCAGTTTGATTCTGTAGTCAGACAATTTGGGTTGGAATCAGATGATTTAGACTAGAATCTGACTCCTCCGTATACTAGCCATGTGATCATTGGCTAGTCATTTAAACATTCTGCTCTCTTTTTAAAAATAAAATTTGGTAAGAAATATATCTAGCATTAAAGATTGCTTTAAGGATAAAATAAATTATAGGTAAGAAAATCCTGTGGAATGGCTTTATTTATTCAATAAATATCCCTAAGTGTCTACTATGAGCTTAGCCTTGTGGTACTACTGCTATGTAATTGTGACCCAAACCAGCATAGCTCCTGCCTACATCAATAGAGTCACAGGAATAGAAAACTTTGCCTCTTGTCTATGCAGTTAGAATTGTTTAAGACTGGAAATCATGAGGGATATTTCTAGAGTTCATAGTTGTGTTAGTTTCTAGATTCTAGACTCTGGCAGGATGAGTTCATTCTGAAAACATATCTGAGTGTTTTAGAGATCCACAGGGAGATTCTTGTAATTTCTCTAGAGCCCATTAAAGTCTACCTCTCAATCCCCTTGGAAAATCCATTCCACCATTACATTTTGGCTCCCTGGTAACTGCACCATCACCATGCCCTAACTTGTAGCTTCCATGACTGTTTCTCCCTGCTGATAATGGGGCTTGCATTGTGCTCGTTCTAGCTTTTCCACCCCAAACTACCACCACCCTCAAATAAGAAGGCAGATGTCCATCTTACAGTGTTTGAGGCTATCACACAAGGAAATTGGTGCTTTTGATACTTTAGAGAATCTAATGAAGAATAGCAACTTACTTTAATTTGCTTTTTCAAATGTTAAATGTGTGTGCCTCTTCCAAGTCACTTAAAGCCTTGGTCACAGTCTGACATGAATCAGCCAAGTGCAACAGCCAACATAACCATAGAACTTCCACTCACATACTCCACTCTGAACTTCTCAAGGGGAACATATGAATGTTTCTATATTTTTGACATGTGATTTAAAAATGTCTATTATTCACAAATTGTTCGAACAATGTATCTTTGGGGACTAGCCATTTACTCCAAATTGTCTTCATGTCCTCTTCCAGAAATAAATTTTACCTATTTTCCTAAAAACAAAAGTTCTGCTAAGCAATCTTAAAGGTCCACCTGCCCCAAAATGATGTTTACAAACTCCAAGGGTCTGAATTCAATAGGAAATCTGTTTGGGGGACTAATCTGGGGATCTTCCTTACATGTATCACTACACAGAAAAATAAATTTTCCAGAAAACTTAATCTCAAATCCCATATCTATCCAAAACACATCCTTGAAAATCCCTTTGTCTGAAAGTAGAAGAAAGGGAATAAAACTGTGATCCCTAAAAACAAATATAACTCAAAAGGAAGCCTGAAAATGACATATTTCATGGTGCTTAAATGTGAAGTAAAGCCCTTTGAATCTGAAAGTCCAGAGATGTTAAGACAGCAGGAATGTAATACAACAAAAGCATAAAGAACATGCAGTAACAAGCTCCCAAGGTAGTCCTTAACTCAAGTTTTAATACAATATAAACAGGCTGCACAGAGAAGAAAAATACAATTTCTAATTGTTACTTGGGATAACATTATATAATTTGATTTAAAAGACTAAAATCAAGCTATTTATTATTTTTTAATAAATTAAATAAGTTTTACTTATTTCAACACTATACAAACCAATTTTGTTGGAGTGGCAATATGCTCAGATAAAAAAAATACAAACTACTTTTCCAGCTTTTCTTGTCAATAGATGTGGCCACAGGACTCAGTGATGGCCACTATATTGTATATTGAACTTACTGAGCTAGGCTTTTAAAAACCCTTTAAAAAGGAGGCAGGCTGCCGTCAAACTCTCCTTTTTGCTCTTTGCACTTCCTCTTCCTCGAATCCCAATGTAGATATAATGGCTAGAGCTTTAGCAATTACTTTACTGAGGGCCATGAGAAAAAGGCCGAAAGGATTGCAGGGCCCTCAGCCATAAAGGTCCACAAGCTGTAAACAAAAGGGCCTTAACATTTCCCTCTGATCGCCTAAACTTTAAACAGGTTTCTTTTTGCCTCTAGGCCCCTGACATCCCTTTACTCAGAGCTTTTACTTGAGAAAATTTGCAATTGCAAATTCTTTCCCTTTGAAATGTGTGTAAGTCTTAAAAGCCTCTTGCCAGTTTTAGACACAGGAAAAGTCTTTTTCAAGGACGTGGGAAGCATCTCTTTAAAATGTAAACCTGGAAGGAAGATAGCGTCCCTATCTCCCAGTCTCTGTTGGGGTGGGGGTGAGGGTGCCGCTAGGAGCCTAATTACAGTGGGCCCTTTGCTCCAAGTGGTAAATCTACCTTCAGTAGTGAAGATAGGAGAAAATTTACTTTTCCTTTGAGTATGATCAATTAGTCAATTAGCAAACACAGGTTTGCTCTCCACCCGCTCCACCCCAGCCCCCACCACCTAAACCCAGTTCTTAAAAACTTTCCTTCTTTTGTTTCGGTGGAATTGAGTTCAGTATCTTTCCCCTATTACAATATTATTGGAATAAAATTGGTTCGTGTTTGCTCATCTTGGCTGATAATTTTTTTTTTTTTTTTTCCATTTTAACTGCTGCCACCCTGGACCTGTGATGCCTACGCCTGGACTTAGTTATTTGAAAGAATATTAATCTCAACCTTATTTCAGTTACTGTTTGTGAAAGTCAATCTAAAATCCCTAACTGATATACTATAATTCTCTAAGAAAGTCAGAAGTTGTAGAGTTGAATCATGGCTTATAACCACTTGAAGTTCAATCTTCTTAGGCACATAAAGCTAGAGAGAAACAAAAAAAGTATGAAAAACAAGAAATCTCTAGAATCCAAGTATTGAACTGCAAGATTGAAAATCTATCTTCATAAAATAATTTTTAAAAAAGATAGTGGCAGTGAGAAGGATTAGGCCTTCTATAGCTGAATCAGTCCTTACTATTTCAAAATAACCTTTAAATTTATTTTTTGAGAAATTTAACCTCAAGTAGTTTGCCGAGGTTTCTTAAAAAATTTACACACAGAAAAAAGATAACTATTTGCTAAGCATTTTAAGATTTTCTAAGAATAAAAATTCAAAAGAAAGTAAGATATCATTCAATTATAGTTTGCTTGTTGTTTACATATGCCTAGCCAATAAAATACAGAGAGTGTTCTGTAGGAAAAACACTAGAACTCAACTATTAGTCATTCAGAGTGGTAACACAGAAAAGCAATACCATACCTAATTAAATTAGCTAAATGTTGCTTTCTGGATTTATCTAGCTGTAGTAATTTAATCCGAGCTAAATGAGATCATCGTTTAATTAAAATTGAAACTAATTAATTGCTCCAACTGTTGTTTCTATGAAAGCTGCAATTCCTTAAAAAGCTGCTTTGATGAAGTGGAGAGATCACTTGGAACATTGCCTTAGGACCATTGCTGTGAATTGGAGTCATTCACATTATCATATTCTTACTTTGAATTAACGTACAACATTGAAGAGAAAATATTTACTTTAAGTCTTGGGCCTCCTAATGGTAATATTTAAGCTACAATAGAAAAACAAATAACTTTTTGAAGGACTAGAATAAGAAATGAAAACATTACAAAAATTCAAGTAAAAAATATGTTCATCTACTATTCATTTTTTGATCCTGAAAGATCTTATTTCCACTTCTATTCACTAAAATTCACTATTCAGAAATATTTCTTGGTTTTAATATCATAAAATATCTGGGCTAATTAACTTTGTCTCTATCAGACTTACCTGATTTCTGTTTTTCTTATATTATCCTAATTTAGTCGGGTATTGCTTGTCCTAACCTTCTGAAAGCATGCCATTTCCCACCGTTTCTACTTATTAGTGATCGGTTGCACACTGAGGGTGTGGACCAGATGGGAGTCAAGAGTTTTGAACGTGTTCCTCACATAATCAGCAGATTGAACAAATGCTGATACTTACTAGCATGTCTGGGAGCCTAAGAGTAGTTCCAACTAGAAGAAAGCCTAAATTTGGAAACAAAGAACTTTAAAACAATAATAGTTTTGCCTCATGGTTCCTTTTACTCTCTCAGTAAAGGAATTGATACTATTTCTATGACAAAAAAACAAAACAACAACAAAAACCAAGAAACCACCACTCATAAACACACAAACACACACACACATTTCTTTCTCTATTTTTCTTGGTCATATCTCTTTATTACTTATTACTTTGCACTGTGATCGAGTAGGTCCTGCATGCCCACACTGTGACAGGACAACCAAGAGGGAAATAAAGCAAGAGAGGATTGTTTCACTCTTCACTGTGGATGAATATCGAATCCCGTACCTTGGTGGAAACAGGATATTATTTCATGAGTTCAGCTCACCATAGTGTCAGTGTCAGTGTCACCATAGTGTCATATGGATGAGAAAAATAAAGATATTGTCCAAGACACAGTTGGACTATGTTTGTATGATCACTCTTTCCTTGGCTAAAAGTAGGGAAATGTCGAAAATTATGTTTGGCTAAATGTCAGCCTGTACAAGTGAGATAAGTTTTTTTAATAAAAATATTCAAACATAAAATATCAACATCCCCAAGGTAGAGAATGATTTAGGATATAAATTTTTTTCTTCCTATGATACCTATTCAAGCTACTAAAAGTATATTTATGGTCCAAGGGGAAGGAAGAAATATGCTGATGTCAGAACCCTAAGAAAGCTTTTGCCCTTAATCCACATGCAGTCTTTCAGCTCTCATAATCCTTTTAGAGACTCAACACTTCCTCTCTTGTTCATGTTGTGGCTGCCTGAGGGATAGAGAAGTTGTAGCTAAAACATATATTTAGCATACACTTGGTTATGACAAAAACTCATAAATTGGCTTCAGGAGAACTAGTTCTAATCCTGTTTCCGACACTAATTTGCTTTGTCCCCTTAAATGATTACATTTTCTATTGGAGCATCCCCTCGTCTTTGAATGAAAGGGTCTGATACCTCGATCATTTTGAAGATCCATTCCATCATCAAATATTCCTTAATTTTTACTTCAGAATTCACAGAAGGTATTAGTGTGCTCTAATATTGCTCATAGTAGGCTAGCACTTGGGAATAAAGAGACAAAATACAATTTGAGCGAGAAAAATATTCCTAAGTAACTTTTAAGCAGACTTCATGTTATATGCTGTCAAAGGAAACCAGCAATGGCCAATAGCTAAAGTGGTAAAATAGATTTTATTCAGGAAGTATTGCAACAGGGGAAAAGATACCTTGGTATAGAACTGGGCTCAATTCCAAATACAACAAGAAAAATGGAGATTTTTAGCTAAGGAACAGATTGGAGGGGCTGGTGGATAGAAAATTACCAGCGGGGGACATTAAGGGTCGGGACAATACTTGCTAAGCTGACCTAAATAAAATGATTCTTGCTGAAGGCATGCCGGGTGATCAGATATCACCTGGGCACTGATGGTTGTAAGTAGGGAATTTGATCATATATCAAGGATGAGGGATTCTTACTAAGCAACATATCAGGACTCTTGCTAAAACTGAGCTCTTGAGGACAAGGCCCATTGATGGGGCCTAGTTGAAAAAAAGCTCAGAGGGGACTGTCTAGAAGCTGGTCAAGGAAAGAATTTTTGTTGATGGTTGTTATATGATTATATACTCAGTGAAAAAAAAAAAATCTTTTGAGTACCACCTAGTTCCCAAGCCGTGTGTTTGGAAGTGGGAATATAAAAACAGTCACAAACAACCCTTATTCTAAAGCAATATATTGCCCAATGGAGAATACTACATGTAAATGGACAAATCCAA
>CAUYSK010030054.1:0-64076 GCA_963575035.1 Avahi laniger
CATTGACTCTTTTTCTTTTTTTTTTTTTTTTTGAGACAGAGTCTCACTTTGTTGCCCTGGCTAGAGTGAGTGCCGTGGCGTCAGCAACCTCACACTCCTGGGCTCAAACGATCCTACTGCCTCAGCCTCCCAAGTCGCTGGGACTACAGCCATGTGCCACCATGCCGGCTAATTTTTTCTATATATTTTTAGCTGTCCAATTAATTTCTTTCTATTTTTGGTAGAGATGGGGTCTCGCTCTTGTACTAAATTTATCAGATCTAAGAGTTTTTTGAAGGAGTCTTTGGATTTTTCAAGATATGAAATTGGCAAAGAGGGACAATTCGACTTCCTCTTTTCCAATTTAGATGTATTTTATGTTTTCTTGCCTGATTTCTCTGGGCTAGAACTTCCTGTACCATGTTATATAGGAGTAGTAAATGTGGGCATCCCTATAGTAATGAATTGATTTTGTAATTTAAATGAAAAATTTAAAAATCCAACATTTCTCCAACAGGTTCATGATAAGAATATTATAGCATATATTTTTCAGACAAGATTGGGTACATTCAGGTGGTATTATAGTAGACATCATGTGTATTTTTTAAATTGTTTATGGTAATCCTCTACCCTAATTCATTTGTTCTGCCTTCCCTAATTCCTCATCCAATTCAGAGCTATACAAGTAGCTTATGTTCACAAATTTCATGAGGCTTCAGATTACCTGAATAGATTGTGGTGTCTCTCCCCAAGTTTCTTTTTTCTTTCAACAATGTTTGTTTAATGAAGTTTTATTGAGTCAACTGTATTCTAGAAACGGTATCTGGTTCCCTTTGCCATAGGATTCAGTAATCTTCCCAATAAATTCTGATACCCAAATGGCGCTCTAGCCCTGTCATTCTTAGCCTGCCTCCATTTCCCACATCTCATTTAACAGTTTACAGTTCTTTCCCTTGGTTATAATTCATTATCTTGAACACAATTCAGGCTCTTTATCCTCCAAAGAAATAATCTCCACCCTGAATAGTAGTGCATTTTGCTGATATTCTTATATTCTGAAGTTCTTACTCATTCTTTCTTCCAACCTCTCTTTTCTAGATCTGATGCCAACTTTCCACCTTCTCTGTCCTTAAGAGAGACAGTAGAGAACCACCTACATTTGTTTCCTGGCTCTATCACTTGTGTGAAATTGGGTAGGATACTTAACCTTTCTTGATCTCTGTCCTGCTCCAAAAATGATGATATTAGTATCTACTTCACAATATTATTGTAAGAATTGAGTTTATAGACATAAAGCGCTTGGAACAATATCTGGCATAGTAAACACTGAATAGTATTAACTACTATTATTATTTCTTAGAATCATGAAAACATGACTTCCCATTATCTGATCACCATATTATTCTACATTAGTATGTGCTATGTCTTAGTTATAAGTTTAGATGCTCTAAGTTTCAACAAATTTGGAAGCAAAATTCATACTTAGACCCTTTTAAACTTTTGGCCCAGACCCCTACTGCCTTATTCAAGGTGAGTGTCTGCAGCCAGGTCACTTTACCTTGTCGCTGATTCCTCCATTCTCAGGTTGCTCTGTACTGGTTGCCAACTGTGTGTCTCTAAGTGACTGGTGCCACCTCTTTCATGAGACAACCCAACCTGTAGAAGTAATGTTCACAAGGCCACCATGAAGCTAGCCTTTTGATCTTGAAATGGCAGCTAAGACCCCAAAATGCCAGCTGTGATTGTATGCATTTTTGGGGAAAAAAAAAGATCAAAATAGAGAACAGGAGATAACAGGCAAAACAAGTCAAGACTTGTATATTTGGTCCTAAAACAAAAAAGAAATAAGCAAAGGATTCATCTTGGTCAGAGCATGTTCTGAAAGAATGTAGTACAGCATGCAATAGAAGTTTCCATAAACTAAACTGTAGTTACACAATTGCTACCTTAGAGAAGAGACTTGTTTGAGAATCACATGGATTTAGAGCAAGACTATAGCTAAAATTTAAAGTCTGTCTACACAAATAAGTAAAATAAATCAGTATTATTTTATTAATAAAATGGATATTTATACCCTGAGTATAAAGCACTGACTTTTGCCTTGGCTGGAGGAATTATAAGTCAGTAACGCATCTTATAAATCAAGTGCATGAACCATTCATCATCTTCCTGAGATTCTAAATCAGTCATGTTCACAAAGCAATTGCATGACTTGGAAACAACTCCCTGGATGAATAAATCAGTCACTTCCAGATATATGAATAAGTGACATGACCCATAAATCACAGGACTATATACTCATGATTCATCAATCAGAATTTTTATTTATAATTGAAAATTTGAAAACACTTATTGTGAACAATTTACTAAATGTCCAGCTGGAATTCCCATAGCACTGTAAGATGATATGTATAAGAAATGAAAAAGTTTTCCTGTGCCAAAGAGTGTTTTTTACTAAACAGCAAATTGTTTCCAGTATTTTCTAGTATTTCTGGTTGTAGTAACATCTCATTGTCCCTGTATATGGGGGATCATGGAGAGCCTGTTTTTCCTCCTCTATATTTTCACAACACTTCTAGTCGAAATGTGTAGATTTTTTCACACGAAGCAATTCTCTGACACTAGCTGGGTGTTCTACAAGTCAATTCAATTCTGACACGAACTGTAGTTCGCACAGACTCTACAGGTTAAGGACTCAGTCCCACAAGACTGCTCCCCATTTCGGATGTCAATGCAAGTAGTAGGTTTTCAGGTCACTCACGAATTCTGCCCACCTTGGCTACAAATAGGAAGTTCCCATGACCCCTTTCTCTGTTCCATAATTTACTGGAGCAGTTCAGAGAACTTAGAAAAGCCCTTTACTTACTATTACCTATTTATTATAAAAGGATATGATGCAGGAACAGCCAAATAGATGAAATGCATAGGGAAATGGCGGGGGCAGGGACGGTTATATGCATTCTAGGGACACTTTGCTCTCCTAGTGTTCGGCAACCAGGAAGCTCTCCAAACCTTATCCTTCTGAGGTTTTATGAAGACTTCCTTATTTAGGCATGATTGATTAAATCATTGGCCATTAGTGATTAACTCAACTTTCATCCTTTCCCCTGACCCTGGAGGCCCAGGGGTGGGGTTGAAAATTCCAATCCTCTAGACATAGAGTTGGTTCCCCTGACAACCATCTCCGAAACAGAAGCTATCCAGGAGTCCCTACCCGTCAGTTATCTCACTGGCATACAAAAGGTTACCTGTTATATTACAATATCACAATCCCATATGGAAAATATAGGCAAGTAAAATTTATCCACAATCGTATCTTTTAAACAATGTATTTTGAGACATATGGATATAAATGTATCAATATTGGAAATTATGCCTTTCAGAGAATGTTTTTGAAAATAGGTAAAACAATGTAATTACAATTCAAAAAGATAAAAATAAACATTAACCTAAATAATTATGTTAAGGCTACACACTAATGTCCCAATTAGTGCATGTAAATTTTATTAATATAATCATGTTTTATCTTTGCATAGCCCTTTATATATTTATTATTCTCGTAGTTTTGTTATAGTGATTATCACCATTTTATAGATGAAGAAAATAAGATAATTAAAATCCAAAGTGACATGTCCAGCCTAACTAGAATTCAAGTTTCTTGTCTTCTATTTCTGTATTTCTTGTTTCACTATGTTGCCTTTCATGTTTTCTGCCATTAGAAGGGCATAAGTAATTTTTTATCTTTCTATGAATGTATAAAATGTCCTGATTTAGACTTAAAGTTCATTTATTCATTTAAGCTTAAATTTTACCTTTTTAGGTTTATGTATACAGGCTAAGGTTGTCATCCACGTTCTGAAGCACTTACCAACTGTTAATTTTTAATGGTGTAATAAATATGAAATATTTATTTGTACACCATTGTACATTTGTCATGAGCTAAAGCTTATATTTCACATTTGTGATGATAAATGCCTCATTTCTCCATAAGATTCTTTATAAGATATTACAAGTTTGATGACTTTTGTCATTCAAATAAGACCACCATTGAATGGTGGAATTTCGTACACCTAACTGTAATTTATCTGACTTCATAATCACAAATTACTGATAATTTACAATCTCTCCAAACGTGTCCACACATATTGTCTAATGATCAGGCATTCTCCAAGGAATGTCAGGCCACTAACTGCTTTTTCCTGTGACTTAAGATGGGTGAAGGTTCGATCACTTTTGTTTCTCATTATCAAACAGGTAGTTTATATAAAATCAACTCAGAATCTAGCAACAGGAAAACGAGCTGATTTCCTACCTTCATAAAGAGTACAATATACAATGTACACCATAAGAAGCATTCATTAAAAGTCATTTTTACTTATTGGCTTTAGTATTAGCTTGACTACTCATTCAATTTTAGTTTCTGAATTTTTCATTAAAACTGTTGTTTTCATCAGCTCACAGACTGTGTTTTGGCAACTCTTCCTTCTCATGTTGGTTATCATTTGTGAAGGAGAAAGTGAAAATTTTGCAGCAGAATTATAGTATCAACTCCAAAGAATGGCATTTAGAGTTAGATTCTTTTTTAATTGCTCCTTAGTGATTTGCTACAGAATGATAATGACACCTCCCTCGTATCTCTGGAGGGGCCCATATCACACAGTCATTGAATTTTGCTTAGTTAGCATAATTATACGGAATTCAGCATTATTTCAGTTTATGAACAGGTGGTGGTTTTGTGATCTTGGGCATGTCATTGACTCTCTTCTGGTCTCAATTTCTGTCTTTAACTGAAGATTAGATTCCCCCCTTCATGGTTCTTGAGAATATTGTGAGCAAGTATTAACAAAATGGACGTGTGTTGAATTCCTCAGATGAGACTAGGTAAGTCCAAAAGCTGCGACTGAGTCATCAGAGGGTCTGGGGCTTCAATATTCCATTCAGTATACATATTCAGGGTAAAATAACCTATTTTAGCAATTGAGAATTCATTACTTTTAAGATCTCTTGGGTAAGTCATGGCATTCACTTCAAACCTGTCCCATGTATAGTTTTGCATTTCTCTTTTAATTTCTATTGTTCTTTCTTGGTAATGAAAACATACATCTGGTATGTTATCTTTGTCAGACTTACTCAGTGAATGAAATTCCCCAATATGGTGATGTCTATGAAGTTCTCAGATTTGATGAAGTTCATGGAGAATTTCTGCTAAGCCAAAGCATATATGACCATTGTGCTATGCATATAACAAATCCTCAATAAATACCAGTTGTCATGAATTAAATATAATATTAAGTTAAAAGTTTTTAAACAATAATATTATTATGAGATTATTATTAATGAAATTATATTTTGGTGAAATGCCACCAATCTGTGTGCTTCATGGTATCTGGGCTTTCTAGCAACTATGGCAGGGTTGTATTCCTTAGGAACTTCACCCTCACCCCATATACTCCAGGAAACAGACTATAAAATCATCCTCATTTGCCATCCCATCCTGTCCATCTGGATGTCAGATGGAAGCAAAGAGATCCATAGCACTTTGAAGTAATTGAGGTGGCCTGGGTAGCATTTCATAATGCAACTTACAAAACCAGGTTTTAATATTCACATCTCTGTTTGAACTACTTCTAAGTGGATAACGGAGGCCACATTTTAGTCCACAGTCACTCTGTTACAACATCTTCCAATTCATTATTCTTAAAGTACTTCAGTATAGCTAGAATAGAAGTTAATTTAATGTAGTATTCTTCATAGCAACAAAGTACATTGCAGAATCACCTTTCAGCCCTTAACTTTCCCCCCCCTCCGAAAAATTTTCCCTCCTATATTGGGTCACCTTATGCTTTCACGCTGAATTTGTTATTCTTGGAATCCTCTCTGAGACAAAGGGGAAAAAGGAAAATGGAAAAAATGGACCAAAAAAATGGAACATTAAGCAAGAGCATAGTTACAAAAAAATCCTTAAAAGAATATAGGAGAAATGAATTTATCAGTTCTCAAAATTTGAAAGCTATCTGTCGATTATTTTCCCAGAATAATGTTAATGCCTTGGAGAAGTTCGACAGAATTCCTGGATAGATACTTTGGAGTCAGCAGCACTGTTCCAGTCCTTCTTTCTCCAGGTTCATTACAGGATAGTACTTCTTGACCATTATGGTTGTTCAGGGCTATGTCACGAGTCTGGCAAATGAGGTGTGAGCAAAAATGAAGTGTGTCACTTATGGGCCATAGTTGAAACTCTCCAGAGCTGGCTTTTCCCTCTGGTAGAAAAGCCAATATTTATAATGTTAGTTGTTCAATTAACCATACTTGAATACCTGTAATGAGTACCTGGCAATGTGCAATTGTCAAGAAGCATGGGTAAGAAATCAATGTCATTATTTTAAGTCACTGAGATCTGGAATAGTGTTTTATGGCAGCATAACCCACACTATTCTGTTATAGATACTCAATTTTGTTAAGAATAGTTAAAGTACCATCCTCAGCAAACACTTTCCAATGCTTCAAGCAACTTTCAACTTGTATTTGTTCTAGGTCTTAGGCCTTTATTTGATATAAAATAAACAGATAGCTTAAACCTATGTAATAATGCTCATTAAAATTATGGGGACAGTGAATTATTCTCACATAGTCACTTATTGAATGTTTTACAGTACTCAATGGATCCATTCAGTAGTTATCCATATTCAGAATATAAGTCAATTCCAGTATAAAAAACTTCTTATATAATTAAATGGATTCACCTGCCCCTAGGGGCTGATTGGTTCCATACGGTATGATACTGCATCAGGGGTTCGCCATTGCTCTCTGTTAATGCTATATTTGGCACACCATAATGTAAGTATTAAGGTTTTAAACACTTCAGCAAGAAACCCTGAGGCCCTGCCATTATGCCCACTTTGTTCATAAAACCAATTGTCATGAACTATAACAGTTGAAAAAGAAACTGACACCACAGTGTAGAGAATGTGGTCTACCTGACCAAGAGTCTGCTCAGAAGAGGAGACCATGTGATGATCATTTACATGAAAAACAAATAATCTTTCATTCTGGGCCCATTTTAAGAGTTTCTTTCATGTATATTCTCCCCAAATCATTTTGCCATCAAACTTGTAACCTTCACTCTGAGTCCCTGTCCATTTGAGCTAAGAAATTCTTTCCTATTCATGAATTACCGTAGACCTATATTTCTGACAATCTCTTCAGTTGAAAAGCCTCCCACTTTGACCTTTCTAACATGAATAAATTTTGTTCCCCTTTGGTATTACAGATCAAGTACGGAATTAATGGACTGCTCATCTATTTCAGTTCTAGAAATGCTGTGATCAATTAGTTATTACCTAAAATAACTGCAGATCAAAGCACTTCTATTACCGCCTTGGCTCTGCTGCCTGTTAGAGTAACTTAACTATTACAATCTTGTCCCTTTTCATTAAGCGCTGCTACTTTGCCTCTGTTACTCAGAGATTCTGTAACTCCGCTGAAATCAGCCAGTCTGTTTCAGTGTCACCATTTCTTACCTTTATCCTTGATCTACAAAGAACAAGCACTACAAGGCTTTGACTAATATATTTACCTATACTGACATATTTCTCAATTCTGTGGTGAAGGAAGTATAAACTAGACACACTCCAAAAACAGAATTAAGATGTGACTGAGCCAGTTGCCTATAAAAGAAATCTTCTTCAGCCATGCTATTTCCTTAAGACTTTGGAATTTTTTTCTACATTATACTAAGGAAATTCTATCATCCGATTTCATTTATCACATGCCAATATTGAGTCCAAGTTTTAATCAACCCACTGAGAAAACATTTAGAAGCACTTCCAGCTGCTCAAATTAGAACTCTAAATCAAGAAACTTTAGTTGTGTAAGCTCTAGGTGTGTAAACCCATATTAACAATAACAAACAACAAGCCAATCCAAATGTGATATCCTTCCCATCCTTATCTAGAACCTGAATCCATTTTCATAAATATTTCCCATATCTTTTCTTACTATGTTAGCAAAATATTGCAATTATTTTGATGTGCAATTTTATTTCTCCTGGTTTATTCTGTAGTTGACTCCCTAGAGCATATTGAAACCTGACTCCATTGATAGGCCTTGAGGCAAAAAAAAAAAAAAAGAAATGTAAGTAGACATGTTGAAAGGAGAAGAATTTGCATTCTCTTGCAAAATAAGTACTTCAAATAAGTCATTTACCGGGTCATCATGCCAGAAAGAACCAGACATATGAGCTAGGGAAGGAAAGGTTGCTTCTGCTGGCATGGGAGGCAGAGTGAGTTGGCGGGGTGGTTCAAAGAACCCATAGTTGTCCCATTAACTCTCCAGATCCTTCTCCTTTCCAAAGACTGCCTTAACTTTCATTCAACAGAACTAATGTAGCTATGGATTTAATCTACAGTATAATTAAAATATCCTCATGTAGTGAATTTGAGGTATTTGGAGACTGATTTAAAAAAAAAAAAAGGATAACAATGGGGTGGCAATAGCACATGATAAGTTTTATCTGGTCTACACTTTGACAGGTTTGCATGTGGGAGAAGGCCCTCACGGTATGACAGCACTTAGAGGCTACAGTACTGGGACTTCTATCCAGAATGTGAAAAGGGCAAGGGAACTCCCAGGAGAGAGAAGGAGATCAGAGAGGACACTTGTATGTTGAGGCAGTGTTGTTCAGCAGTCCAAGGGGGGTCTCTGGGACTCCAATACCTCCAAAGGGCAATGGCGGCTTGGCATCTTTGCTACTTACAGGGTTTATCTTATCTCTGGATAGTGGATGCTGGGTATAGTTTTATGAGACAGGGAAAGCAAGTAGACTGTAAATGGCTAAAAATCTGCATATTTGGACTACGTTTAAAGCAATTGGACGTGTACAAATTTGAATTTGGTGCTTGCTAACTTTTCAGCTAATAGACCTCAACCTGCTATAAAAAAAGTAAACAACTTAGGGCCAATACACAGAAACCACCTTTGGCTCATTTATATAACACCTGGAAATTAGAAAGATTCAGAATTTTTACTTCTTCAACTCTGATATAAAAGATTAGATACCATGTTAAGACAGCCACAGAAATTTCTTGGTTCTCTGGGGATATATTGAGACATTCAAAGCTCCACAGTGCAGTTTGAGATGTCCACTAAGCCACACAGTCCTTTTATGCTTGAACTATCATTAATGGACTATTGCAACAGTCACTCAGTTTGGATAGCTTTGTCATCAATAGGACTTTATTCTAGTATCACCACAGGAGACAATTTAAATAACTATTTTACCACTGGTTGTCATGACAACATATCCCATCTTTTAATAATAACTGGGCACTAGTCACATAGCCAACCAAAGATTCACATTGCCTTGAATATTGATCACATGCAACCACTTGATGAAGCAACTATTGTATGACTCAAATTTCACCTGCAAATAAACAACAGAATTCTGCTAAGGTCTGAATGTTTGTATCCCACTAAAATGTATATGTTGAAATCCTACTCTGAAGGATATGCTATTAGTAGGGCCTTTTCAAGATGATTAAGACATGAGGGTGGATCCCTCATTAATGGGATTACATTTATAAAGAGGCCCAAGATATCTAATTTGTCTCTTCCGCCATGTGAGGATACAATGAGAAAGTACCTTGTCTGAACCAGAAACTGGGCCCTCACCACATACTGAATCCCCTGGCACTTTGATCTTGGACTTCCCAACCTCCAAAACTATGAGAAATAAATTTCTGTTGTTTGAAAGCTACCCAATTTATGGTATTTTGTTATAGCAGCCCAAATAGCCTGAGAAAAATTCATTCTAGTTAATTTAAGCAGATAAGATCTATTAATAACAGACGAAATTAGGTGAATAAAAAATTATAAAGTCGCAAGCTCTACACTAAGTTCTGAGGAAGGGCTCTTACTTTCCTGAATCCCTCTGCCTCCATCCTAAGGGCACTAATACAGAAGGTTGAAGACTCTCAATGCTGTTGAGGCTCCTGAGTATAAAACCACATCTCTTCTACCATAATCCTGGCCGGAATATATAAGAATGCTTCACCTTTTACTCTCTCAACGTGACTTAGTTTCTAATTAAAGTTTTTGAAGATTGCATTTGATTAATTCCTTCATTCATTAATTTATTCATTTGTTCAATCTTAAATTACCTACTACATACTTGATTACTGCTCAAGGTGCTAGAGATACAGCACTGAACAAAAATAAATTTCTTCCTTAGGGAGGCAGGCAACAAGCAAATAGAAAATTCTTTATAAAGTATGCCGTATGGTAATAAATGATTTCAAGAAAATAAAGATAGGATAAGGGAGAAGGGCAGTGCTAGAAAAGGAGGGATTATGATTTTATATACCCCTGTCAGAGAAAGCCTCAATCATGTATGGTAGTTATGGTTAACATTTGTGAGGAGACCTGAAAGAAGTGAGGGAGTAAGCCATAAAGATATCTGGGAGAAGAGGATTCTAGGAAGAGAAAAGAATATGTTCAAAGGCTCTGAGGCAGGAGCATGCCTAGTGAGTTCCAGAAACATCAAAGAAGTCCAGTTGAGGAGGGGCAGAGTGCGCAAGACAGTGAGCGGAAGAGCACGAGGTTATTAGAGTGGTAGAGAGTATTCCGGATTAGGTGGTACCTTTTAAACCATTCTAAGAATTCAACTGTTTTTCTGCATGAAATAGGAAAACATTGAGAGGTTCCAAGTAAAAGAATGACACGATTTGCAGAGACTTGAATAATTTCATTCTCACTCCTCTGTGGAGAATAGACCAGTAGGGTCAGCAAAGCAATAGAGAAACAGCTAGAGTAGTCCAGTCAAGAAGTTATGATGCATTGGACCAGGATAGTGGCAGTGAATGTATTAATCGTAAGTTGTCTGTTTTTGAATGTATTTTGAAGGTAGAAAGAGTCTATAGGATTTTATGTCAAATGTAAGAGAACGTGATAAGTCAAGGATGACACCAACATTTTTAGTCCGACAAAGGGATAAAATTCCCATTAACTACGATGATGAAGACAATAGAGTGGGCGAAATATTAACAGTTCTATGTTTAATATGCTAAATTTGAGAAACATAACAGACAACCAATAGAAATGTTGAGTTTCTGGTTGGAAGTATATTTGGAGTTGAAGGAAGATGGCAAGGCTGAAGATAGAAATTTGGAATTTATCAACATATAGAAAATTTTTAAAGGCATGAATTAGTTATGAATAGTATCATTTAGGAGTAAGCAGAGATAGAGAAAAAAAGAAATACATGAACTGAATCCCTAGGTACTCTAAGGTTTAGCAGTCAGGGAATGGAGGAGAACCTAGAAAACTAGACTAAGAAAGATATCAGGAGTGAGTAATTTTCTAAATGCTAAATAAAGAACATATTTCAAAAAGAAGCAATATCCTATTGACAAGTCAAATGAAATGAGAACAGTGAACTGGCCATTAGATACAGCTGTGTAGAAATTATTGGTAATATTGACAACAATTTAGGAGAATGAATGAGAATAAAAACTTGATTAGAATAGATTCAAGAGAGAATGAAAGGAAAGGAAATAGTAGACAACAAATATAGAAAATTCTTTCAAGGGGATATAGCTGAAGGAAATGAGGGCCCAATGAGTTTTTAAAATAGGAAATATTATAGCATATTTATATCCTGATTTAATGATTAGGTTAGAGTGAATATTTGGTGATATTAGAGAAAAAGAGAGACAAAAGCAAAAGAATATCTTCGAGAAGTCAAAAGGTCATAGAAAACAAGTGAAATTTAAACTAGCAGGAGACAAGGAGAGTATAGGTGGCAGTGTTTGAAAAATCTTTTTTGATTGCTTGTATTTTCTCAGTGAACTAAAAGCAAGGATGGGAGGGAGGCTGGGCTGATATTGTTTTTGAAGTTTGAGGAAAAAAGTATAAAATATCCCATCTAGATTAGAGGTAGAATGAAAAAAATGTGAAATGTAGAATTGCAAGGCAATACAAAGAGTGTGGTCAAGGTTAATGATCCTGAATTTAAGTAAGAGTAGTCAGCATGGTTGTTTGATTTTCTGCAATCATTTTTACTGCTCAAGTGCTGGAAGAATATGAAGGGGGATGGATTTAACCAGCATTTAGCACTTTTCCAAGTGAGTTTGAAAGAGGAGTAGAGAAGCAAAGCAATTAAAGTCACAAGCAAGGTTGTGCTCAGAAAGATAAACCATGTAATAATAATAGTAAATTGATAGGATCATTGGATTTTAAGTCTTAGTTATATAAAATTCTTGAAGTTGAGATAATAGAAGCAATGTGCTAGAAAGATATTGCAGTTGGAACTGTGAAACCAAACATATTGAAAGGATTACCTACATGGATATTGAAATAACTTGAGTTATGAAATATGTTGCGTTAGAGAAAAATGATATGAAAGCCAAAAGCTCAAATCATCAAACAAGGTCAGGAGTGACCCAAAAGTCTGAGAATGGCTACAACAAGGAGAGATCATAAGTAATATATTTTGGAAGATGTAATTCTAAAATGGGAAGTGAAAATCTTCGAAGGAGCCCGCAAAAACATAATTTTAAGCCTTCTATCCTTTGTACACTAGAATGGATGTGGGACAAATATTATCATGTCAGTCCAAGTGTGTGTGTGTGTGTGTGTGTGTGTGTGTGTATGTGTGTATGTATATATGCATAAATGTTTGTTTTTTTGTAGAGGATGTAGGTTTGTAGCTTTATTCATATGGTCAATGGGTCTATGATCCAGGAAATTTTTATAAACATTTATAAATGTTAAATTTGATTAAACACTTATTGGGCATATATTTTCCATTGTTCCTGGAATTGAGTCCCAAAGATGTATAAGGCAGAATTTTTATCATAAAGCTTCTTAGACCCTGGTTCTCATTGGGTAGGGGTGAGGATAATTGTGAGCGGAAAAGTCATATTACAAGGTTAATTTGAATAACTGCTAGTTGGAGCAGAAGGGACATGCCATAGGATTGTAAGTGAAGAAGTTATTCATTGTAACTGAATGGTTCAGGAGCCTTTATGGAAAAAGTAACCTTGAATTGGACTTTAAAGAAAAGGGAGCTACTATAAATAAAGAGAAGAATAATCCAACTCAGAAAATGACATTTAAAAAGTCATAGAAGACTAGAATTTCATTACCTCTTTCAGGAGAACAGTAAACATACTATGACTAAATTCTAGGGTTCTTTGAAAAGATGCAGTAGAAGATGAGGTTTTTATTGGGCCATTTAGGAAATGTTTGGAATACTACATAAAGGTATATAGAATTCTGTAGACAGCAGCAAACCACTGAATATTACTTGAGACTACCAGTGACATGTGATACAATCCAACCTGTGGTTTAGGGGGAAAATTCCAATAGCAATTCAAAAGATGAATTAGAAAGTCAGGGGATGAGAGGTAGGGAGATTGTTATATGACTAATGCAATCATCTAAACAAAAACTATGAGATTTAAATTAGTATAAGAGCAGTGAGTTATGGACAAAGGCTATGCATATAAAATATAACGTATTAATAGAATAGAATCTGTAGTATCTGGCTACTGATAAATTAGCTTGGGTGGAAGGGGAATGATTCTTATCAAGACAAAAGATAACAAGTATTGCCAAGGATGTGGAGAAAAGGAAACACTTAGATTACATTCTTGGTGGGAATGTAATTTAGTATAGCCATTATGGAAAAAAGTATGGAGGTTTATCAAAAAATTAAAAATAGAACAACCATATGATCCAGTTTTCTTACTACTGGGTATATATTTAAGGAAATGAAATCAGTATGTTGAGAAAATATCTGCACTCCCATGTGCATTGTGGCACTATTCACAATAGCCAAGATTTGGAATCATTCTAAATGTTCAACAACATATGAATGGGTAAGGAAACTGTGGTATATACATAAAATGGAATACCATTCAGCCATAGAAAAGGATGAATTTGCCACAACATGGAAGAACCTGGAGGAAATTATGTTAAGTGAAATAAGACAGACACAGAAAGACAAACGTTGCATGATCTCACTCATGTACAGAATCTGAAAAAGTTGATCTTACAGAAGTAGTAAATCGAACAGCAGTTAGCAAAGACTAGGGAGGGGAGGAGGAAGCGGGTAAGAGAGAAAGGTGACCAAGGAGGTACAAAGTTACAATTAGAAAGGAAGAATAAATTTTAGTGCCCTATTGTATAGTAGGGTGACCATAGTCAACAATAAGGTGTTGTATATCTCAAAAGAGCTGAAAGAGATGATTTTGAATGTTCCCACCACAGAGAAATGATAAATGTTTGAGGTGATGAATATGCTAATTACCCTGATTTGATCATTACACAATGTATGCATGTATTGAAACATCATAAAAATGTTGCACTTCATAAAAATGTACAATTATTATGTGTATAATTTTTCTATATATTTTTAGTTGTCTGATTAATTTCTTTCTATTTTTAGTAGAGACGGAGTCTCGCTCTTGCTTAGGCTGGTTTCGAACTCCTGAGCTCAAACAATCCGTCTGCCTCGGCCTTCCAGAGAGCTAGGATTACAGGTGTGAGTCACCGCACCAGGCCCCAAAAAATAATTTTTGGAAAAAGAAAAGAAAAGAAATACAAATTTTGAGGTCCTAGCTTTGAAGTGATGTTAAAACCATTTATTTCATTGGATAATATAGTTCTGGAAGAAAATATAAAACACAGAGGGCTAATAGAGAATCTTGGAGATTAATAACAATAGTAGTAATAATAAAAATAGCCCCAACCCAGACTGCCGTCCAGCCAACACTACACAAAAAAGCCATTTCCATTGTTTAGAGGCTAGTGGTTGTTTTCTCTCATGTGCATCTTCTGTGGTATACAGGGCCTGTGACACATAGGTGGTTTGGTATTTATCCTCTGTTACCATGGACTGAGAATCATTATGTTTAAGGAGGCTTATATTTAAATTAATCATAATATTACAGGAGGATCCTGTGAAGTAGTCAAATGACAGGAGAAGAGATTTTAAAAGGTGTCAAACATTTGTGCCAATGAAGGGATAATCACTAACAATAAAAGCAACTTCAATAGCCAGTGAGGGATCAAACATCAGATTGTTTGGCCCTGTGCATTTGTGAGTGTGTTTGTGGTGGAATGTAGGCAACAAATGTAGATTAGTATTTTCACAAGTTGATTAGTGGAAGCAAAGAAAGAGATGGTCAGAATTTTCTTGGTTACAAGTGAAAGAAAACCTAATTCAAACGGCCTTAAACAATTAACAACAATAAGAAATGGGGGTTGAGCGGTTAGGAGTGATGACTGAATGTACTCAGCTTATAAACACATTCAGGCAAGGCTAGATCCAGGGTCTTTTAGTGATGTAATCAGGTTCCAGTGTTTCTCTTTCCCTGTTGCTCCTAGAGCTGTATCTTAACTGAATTTCATGAAGGAGGAAAGAACCACTTTCTCAGAATTCCCAGTAATTTTTTTAACCTCAAGTCCTAAAGATTGAGTCAGCCACAGCTTTCAGTTCATGACACATCAACATTGACCTTTGCAAGACTCCTCGCTTTAGGTGTTTATTTATCTTGGAGTATCTTGGAGATTGATAACAATAGTAGTAATAATAAAAATAGCTCCAACCCAAACCGATGTCCAGCCAACACTACACTGAATAAAGAATTTCAACATTTATTCATTTATTTCCTATCGCGATGTGCCAATCTCATTCTATTTTTCCCATAGAAAACCATTTTAATTTGTTTAATGTATATCTTTTTATTTTATGGTGTTCTTGTTAAATACTATTTGTATAATTGTTTTTCAGCTTATATAAATAGTTTATCATAAAGTCTATTTTTTTACTTAAGCACTGTGATTTTAAGTTTCAATTTTGTTGCTATTATACATCAGTCCATTGATTCTATTTGCTTTATATCACCCCACAGTATGTATCTATCTTGTTTTTTCTATCTCTCTAAGTGCCATTAGCCTGCCTCCAACTTCCCATGCCACAAACAAATTATTTATTCACAAAATGATAGGCATTCACACTGCACCAAGCACTTTTTTAGGTACATGGAACACATTAGTAAATAAAACAGACATTGCTGCAATAAACATTCTTACACATGGCCCCTACAGGATCTGTGAGAAAATTCCCCTACCATATACATTGAGGGTCACAATCCAGCAAAATTCATAATGCTTTGGATTTAATTTAGTCATATACCCTGTTCGTGTAGCAATCACTGTGTTAAGGAAATATGATGAACTCATTAGCTTCCTCAGAGACAGGGGGTGTAGACTGTAGCTCACTTAAAGCAAATGAGGATGGGCGCATCCCACAGAAGGAAGTTGGGCAAAGCGGATGGTGAATGAACACTGAGTAGCAAATAAAATTGCTGTCCTCTATCAATGGGAAGAAACTTAGCAGGGAAACCCCCTCCATTCCTGCACCCAAGAGATTTGAACACCTCATGATAGGGAAAGGCATTTTCATACATAGAAAACAAAACAAACAGTTTCTGATTCAGTTCTCCTGGAGAGCACCAAGATTTTGCATTTCTGTCAAGCTTCCAGGTGATGCTGATACTGCCAATGTGGGAAACACATTTCAAGAACCACTGCTCTGGTGTAGAGGTTAAAAGTAACTAAGAATCATAATCAACCAGTACCGTGAGGACCAGAAAAAATAATACATATTAATGTGCTTGAAAATTTCAACATGTAACTTTAGAAATGTTGATTATTACTGTTTCATTTGTTGTGTGTGACTAAGGTGAATAATTACATTAATCTTTGATGAGGCTTCAAGAAAAAATATATATAATGAAAGAATGGAATGATAAGCCCGAAAAGTCTAGATATAAACTTCACTTAATTCAGAAATTTCCCAGTGAGGTTTTTGTTAGACTTTTGTTGCTCCTTACTAAAATTTCCAGAATGACTGTGTAATCATAGATTGAATTTAGTGACAAGGTGAGGTCAGAAAGCTCACTCTTTGAAATATAACCTAATAAAATCAATATAAAATGGACAGACTTGGTCGTCTATAAGACGGTATCTGAAAGGGATATTAATGAGACTAGCAAGCCTTTTGCAAAACGATCAAGCCATCTCTTGAATGTAATAAAAACCTGGAGTGCCTCAATCTAATTATGGTGACCAGAATGTATTCTCCAGGCTACAGTTTAACTATGGGAGAAGGAAACTGTGTTGTTACCTGCTTAATATGGTGGTGAGTTAAAGTAGGGAGGTGGTCTACATGAAGAACACAAAAACAAATAATTGAGCAATAATGATTTAGTAATATATATCCAGCACTATTCAGATAAGTGTCTTATCTTCTGGATATGAGACATTACAGAGGAATAGTTTAATAAATAACAAGGAAAATTCATCAAGGTTAACCTTAGTTTATAGAAAATAGCTGGTAAGACAATGGATAAATGATTTTATTAAATTCAAGTATATTCTGGTCATTTCTTTGGCCTAGAACCTAGGCACTGAGCTTCTCCAACATCATAAAAATCTGTGATTTCCCCTTTCCCTCCATACCATTCAGCTGGAAGCTGGGTCTCTATTCTGCTGTATCAGAGGAGGTATGTGGTAACATTTAAGCTTTTAAAAAATACCTTAAAAGTTGTAAAGGAAGTAAAGAGGAAAAAGGGTATTTTTTGAAAAAAAAAAAATCTTGGATGGAGAAGCAAGGGTTTTAGGGGGGCTTAAAATATCCCATTGTTCCTAGAAACAAATTCTCCCAGGCTGTGGTCTCTGAACTGCACATCATCTCACCTACTGACCATTTGATGAATAAAAGTGTGTTCTCAAGAGCCTATTCAATTCAGGGTGAACTGACAAATTTGCGTTTCTGGGACTGCAAAGCCAAGGGCCACACCCCTTGCCCTGATAAACCTGTTGGTTTATCACCAGCATGGGTGCCCCTAACTTAGCGGTTTCCTGATTTTTTCCTTAACATTTTTAAATGCATCAGTGTAGTGCATTAAAAAAAAAAAATTAGTATATTTGAGCCTTTATATCTTTCAGTTTGGTGAGCAAAATACTCATGGATTTTCAAAAGTATAAATATTATAAATATGACGGTGAATCTCTGGCTACAAATAAAAACTCTTCCATCACATGTGGATATGGTAATGACATTAATTTCGATCATCCATCATAATGCATTTTATATTGATATAGTAATATGCAAAAAAGAATAATAAACCACATCCAATTTCCTAAACATTATGAAGCATTACTAGGCAAATCATCATGATAAATGTCCGAAATTGTGGGCCATCTAGTTAAGTACCTAATTCTTGAGAAATATGTTAATGTCAAACTCTGCTCCATAATTAATTATAAGACTTCTATGGTGTCAGAGAAATAAGATTTATTTTGTTTGGCTCCAGAAGGCAGAATAAGGGCCAGTGAGTGAAATTACAAGGAGTACATTTTATTATTATCATTATTATTATTATTATTGGAAAGACATTTCTAAGAAAGAAAATTGTTTAAAAAATGGAATAGACTTACCCAAAACTGAAAATCTTCAAGCAATGATTGTACGATTACTTGGGGTAACATTGAGGGCATTTGGACATGACATAAAAAGTAGACCAAGTGACCTCCAAGATCCCACCCCATTCAGAATCTCTAATTCTGTTAAAATAGAGACTGAAGGGTTTCTAATAGCTTGAGTCCATTTAGTTCTAAAATTCAAAAATCCAAATAAGACTACAAAAAATATGTTCTGAATATAAATTCATTCTCTAGTATTGATGCTTTTTCTTCTTCATATTATCCCACAAGACTATGAGAAACCCCAAAGCGTGGCAAATGCTTTGTACATCTCTGCATCCACAGCCAGTGCCTGGGACATCGCTGGCACTCAATTATTGCTGTTAAATGGGGGCTGGATGATATTCGGAAATACTGACATGCATTTTTTTCCTAGATATATTTCTCTTTCTATTCCTGTCATTCAGCTAGAATGAATCTCACTACATTGACTCTAAGGGTCTATGTGGTACATCTCAACCCTTTGAAAAATACTTTAAAGATTACAAAAGAAATAAAGAGGAAAAAGGGATTCTAGGGAATAAAAAATGTGTCTTGGAGAAGGAAGGGGTAAAAAGGGGCTTAACCTATCCCATCATTCCTAGAAACAATCCTTTTGGGTTGTGGTTCTCTGAGACTCAGGAACAGGGCCTGTCCCCTAGCAGTGTAACCAGCAGGCAAAGTCAGCAAGGATGCAGTGATTCCCTAAGGGCAGGTAAGCAGACAGGCCCACGGGCAGATTTCTCAGTGATTCTGTCCCCCTCCCTTGATTCTCTGAGCTCAAGCCACCTTGGCCTTCTTTCTGTTCCTAAGCAGGGCTGTGACTTCTTATCTCAGGGACTTCACACAAGCTGGTCACTTAGACTCTCCTTGCTCCTCTCTCCTATGCAAGTGAGAGTAGCCAAGAGTCTCTTGACAGGAAAGAGTCAGGCAGACAGAAACAACAGCACATGCAGACCAGAACTGACACTGAGAAACACTCAGTGTGAACCAGGGACTGGGTATGAGAGGAAATGCTTAGGCCTTAAAAATCGTGCCCCAACCCTGGGAATCAGAAAGAGGCCTAAGAGGATCTGAAGTTAACATTTTCCAATGTCCCGTTAAATTACAAAGTCAGAAATTAAATTGTTATAGAAAATAAAAGGATCCCTCTTTTATACACAAGGTATATGCCGAGATTCATTCCAACCACTAGTGGATGAAAAGAACCTATCAAATTAGATGAGAAGATATTGAAAATTGTAAGGTTTACATTCATTCACTTTTTAATGTTTCCACTGGGTATTTGTGCTAATTTTTTTTTTAACTCACCAAATGAAGCTCCACAATGTCACAGTTTCTGCAGGTGAATTCTGTTTCAATTAGTGACAGCACGATATAAATCATATTGTGAGAAAGTCTGTAAAAATTTGGTTCATGCTGTGTGCTCTCCCTCTCCGCCTCCCCAATGATAATAAAATGTAGTCAAAGAAGTATCTTTGCTCTTTGAAGACACCAGAGTCAGTTTAACATGTGGTGGACTATTGTTTAATCTTTGTTCAAGAATGAAAGCCAAGTTTCTGTCTTGAATATGTAGTATAACAGTGGCTTCTTAATCCTCCAATGAATACTTGTTTAAATGTTCTTTAAGTTGAAATTTTCTCTGTATTTGACCTGAACACTCCCTGCTGCAGCATATGACCATTATATCCTCCTCTTTTACCTTGTCTGGAAGAAATAATGGCTCCCTGGCCTCTATTTTAATACCCCTTTATGTCATTATATACCATGGTTTTATCTTCCCTCTCTCATTGTGAATAGGTCGACAGTGCTCACATCCCTTAACCTTGACTTCTTGCTCTCACTTTCCAACCTTTTCTGCTGTGTAACGTGCGAACTCTACCACTGTCATTCATTCTCACCTCAAGCGTACACCTATTTCAGCAGGCTGAGGCTTCTAGGATCTTACTGGAGATTAAAACTGAAGGAGAGCTATTAATCCCAAGGTGGCACTTCTGAATTTTAAAATCAATTTGAAATGATCAGCTTTATCAAGTGCTTTCATGAGGTTTCCAGAGCCAAGTGAATTAAAAGCATCTTGCTTCACAGCATGGCAGAGTCCCTGCTGAACTTGAGGATTGCTGAAGGCTGTGGAGACTTGACTGCTTTGATCGTGTCACTCCTTGCTCAAGGTTTTTTCCCTTACCTAAAACATAAAGTCAGAAGTCCCTACCCTGAGACCGAAGGCCCTATATCTTAGTCGGTTCCTGCTTCTATAACAAAATGTCTTAGAATGAGTAATTTATAAACAACAGAAATTTATTTTCTCATAGTTTTGGAGACTGGGAAATCCAAGATCAAGGCACCAGCAGATTCATTGTCTGGTGAGGGACTCATCCCTCAAAGATGGTGCCTTCTGCGTCCTCACATGGCTGAAGGGCAAAGGGAGTCTTTAAGCCTCTTTCATAAAGGCACTAATCCCATTCACGGGGAGGAGGCCCTCATGATCTAATCACCTCCCAAAGGTCCCACCTCTTAATACTGTTGCACTGGAGATCAGATTTTAACATAAGAATATTGAGGGAATGGAAACATTCAGACCATAACACCCTGGTTCCAATAGTCTCTTCAGTTTTATTGCATTCTGCTTCTCGTATGGAAGCCTTTATTCAGCCTCACTGGGCTACTCAGGATTTGCTCATTTCTGGTTATAGTTATACATTCATATGTAGTACATGACCTAATCAACACATTGGTTCAATCTTTTTTTGTTTTCCTGAGACAGGGTCTTGTTCTGTCTCCTGGGCTAGAGTGCAGTGGCATCATCATAGTTCACTGTAATCTCAGACTCCTAGGCTCAAGCAATCCTCCTGCCTCTGTCTCCCAAGTAGGTAGAACCATAGGCACGTGCCACCACACATGGCTAATTTTTCTTTTTCTTATTTCTTTTTTCTTTCCTGTTTTTTTTTGTACAGACAAGTTCTCTCACTTTTGCTCAGGCTGGTCTCAAACTCCTGGCCTCAAGCAGTCCTCCTGCCTCAGCCTCCTAAAATGCTAGGATTACATGCATGAGTCACCATACCCAGCCTAGTTCAATCTTTAGTTATATAAGCCTATGTGCGGAATTCTTGTATTTGTTATTCCTTTAGTAAAATTGCACTTCTTGAGGATAAGGGGTACCTCCACTGTTGAATTCTTTTAAAATGACCATTCTGAAAGTGGTTTTGGTGATTTTTAAATTGGTACAAAGAAGGGACAAAACATCTGATGCCAAAACACAGTTTTTCAGCCCAATGAATTGCTCTGTTTCACATAAGTATCTCTTACTCATGGTTAAAGCCATTATGGTCAGTATATTGCATGTGGATTTCCTGAGGGTACTCTGTAGACAAGGGAAATGAAAGATAAAAGTAAGGGCCACTATGAGGCAAGAAGAAAGGAGTGTGCTTTCTTCATCCTACCAAACCATTTACATTTCTAGTCTTGTGACGGTATTTTCTAAGGGTCACTTGAGACCTATGAGTGAGGTTAACTCTACATTGAAATGCCATTAATAATATCAAATAGCTAGGCCCACTTAATATCAGTTCCCCTAGTAAAGAAAATGCCTCAAAGGGAATATATTTCAATGAAGCAATATATTTCACACTAATTCAGTATAATTGTGCCCATTCAGGAGTTAATCCAAATGTACAGGGGCCAGAAAATCCAGCCTTACATGAAATAACAGCATGGACCACCTGGACGAGCATTTGATTTGAGTTTTTGTACAAGGTAGAAAACAAGAGAGGAAAAACATCTGCACTTTGGGGATTTCATTCTTCAGTTGGATAAAGGTCAGAGCCCTCAGTGGAAAATCACTGATAATGCCTAGAAAGGTTCTAGTCAATTTATATTAGTACCATATGGGACCAATTCATTTATTAGTCCCAGAAAGCATTGCCATAGAGTTTTTCAATGTGCTTAAGTTCTTATTTAAACTAGTTTGTTTTGCAAACTCTCTCAGTAGATTTAAAAATTGTTATTTAAGAAATTATTAAGGCTGTGTTCCACATTTTGAACATATTGCCTTTCTTTAAAGAATACTAAGACTTCAGATATGCTTAAAGCTGAATGAAGAATGATTAAGTTATAAAAAATCATTCCTAGATAATCACCCTACTAAAATATATCAATCTCAATGATTTCACGATTTTAAAAGCAATTAATTTTTTAGAATAAATTTTATTGTGCATATTTGAGGTTTACAACATGGTGTTATGTTGTGATAGTAAAATGGTTACTATAGTGAAACAGATTAACATATCATCTCACAGTTTCTATTCTTTGTGACAAGAGAAGCTAAAATTTACTTTTTTAACAAAAACCCTTAATACAATACAATTTTATTAACTATAGTCCTCATGTGTATACATTAGATTTCTGGATTTGTCTAGCCTACATATTTGCTACTTTGTATCCTTTCACCTACATTAAAAACAATTAGCTTTCATATTTTGTTATAGAATACCAAACATGTCTAGCCAAACTTCTAAGGACTGGAAATTATATTACCGACAACTTTTTTTTCCAAACATTGAAAGCTAGATCTTTTCAGCTATCATAAATGGTCAGTAAAGTTACATAGATTATCAGAGGCAAAAACTGATGATAGCATTGGGCTACCCTTCAGAAGATTTTTGGATTTTTGGAACTCTTTAAAACTCTCCTGGCAAATTTAAAGAAGATAATATATACCCGAGTACATATTTTTTAAAACAATCAAAACAACATATAGCCGTAATGTATCACAAGAGAAGAAATACTGGTTTATGAATGTATGTTAATCTCTTCTTGCAAAGAGATTATAATTCACAGTTCCTAAAGTTTCAAGTGATGTTTAAAATATTTTATATATATCACATATATTACACATATATACTATTGTCATGATTACAATATAAGTAGTAAATTTAGAGCTAAAACCTCACAACCTAGATAGATTGCTTTTTTTCTTCAATGGAAAGGGAGACAAAATGGAGACTAATACAGAAAACTAAGATTTGCCATAAAAATATATATGGACATGAAAAGAATGGACATTTCTAGCAGTTTGTATTTAAATTACTGACTTTTATGAAAGGTACATTTTCAGATAGAATGAGATGTATAATGCACCTCAAATGTCTGCCTACTTTCAATATTTCACTGAGACTTTTAAAATAGAAATATTGTTAAGGACATAAATCTCTAGATTACTAGTGGATCTATTTTTTATTTCCTGGTACTTCTCTTCCTGAAAAATCTTCCCCTCATATAGAGATCTCTTTGATGTATAGGAAAACTACAAAGCAGAAAGGTATGCAGAGTGAGGACAGAATAAGAAGCTGTTCTCGGGTATTAAATGAAATAAATGGATAATTAACCATTTAATATTAACTGATTATCTCTTACTTAGAACTGCACCAAACTTAGTGGAACACGTTAAAGATTTCAAATAGATTTTCTCAGCTGTCAAGGAGTTTGTTCACTCAGTAATTATTTATTATTATTGCTATGGATCAGCTGTTGTTTAAATGCCATGCACAGTATTAGCCTCTCAAGATGCAGATCTAAAAGGTACCAGTCTACTTTCCAGAAGCTTAAGGCTCAGCAGGTAACCAAACACAAAGAGTGAAAGTGGCTGGGGCAGAGGTCAGTGTTGTGGAACTGCAGTGGTAGAGCTGCATCAGAATGTGAGTGCTGCGGAGTGAGGGGAGTGTGAGACTCCACTGGTGCACAGTCAAAGCTCCCGAAGGGGTAGATACCTGGGCCGAGCGTTGAAAGATGGCACCAACTAACCAATGAAGGTAGTGGAAGCATCCAGGCACAGAGGATAGTATGTGAAAAGGTGCAAAGAGGAAATATGATAGAGTTCAGAACTGGCAAATTGATGTGTATGGCTGGGCTTGAGAGTGAGAGGTAGGGAATGGCGGGAGACGAGATTTATGCAACCACGTGTCTGTCCATGCATTCAAGAAATGTATATTGAGAAGTGACTATAGGCCAGCACCCTCGCTAATGCTGGGCATATGGGGTGAATTAGAGAATCTCTGACTTTATGAAATTTAAAATACATCAGGTCAAATAAAATTTAGATAAGTAATTATAGAAATCAATAATGGTTTATAATAATGGCAAATGCAAAGTACAAGGTGTTTTGAGGGAACATAGTTGAGAGAGGTAACTAAATTTGTCTGGAATTTCAAAGACAGTGATTGATTAAGAATAAGCAGGAGTTACCCAAGGGGAAAGCGGAGGCACGGGGAAAGAGATTGAGCATCCCATGAGAAGACTTGTAGCCTATATTATGGTTTTTGGTATAATGCTAAGAGCACTTTAGAAGTCACAGAAGTTTAACCTTCAAGAACAGTACAATTGTATAGCAATAGGTAGAGGAAATATGGAGTCAAGAAAAATTTGTAGAGGGAAACAGAGATCGGATCATGAAAGGCTTTGCTTAAAAATATTGATTTTTATCCTGAAATGGGAAAAGTAAAGGAGACATCAAGTATGTCTCTGAGATTTCTTGGCTTGCAAAACTAGCTGTGTATGTGTACAATTCACTGAAAGAGGGAAAAGGAGAAAAATTGATTTGGAGACTTTATGTGCTCTTATTGAGATAAAGTGTCTAAGGGACTTCTGAGTGGTGTCGTCCAGGGGCTGACACATTTATAAGTTTCTCAGGAGAAATGCCTGGGTAGTCTAGTTGGGGAAAGAAAACAAGAAGTAAGTAAATAGTATGTGAAAATTTGAGTTGCATTGACCCTAAGCAATTCAAATCATTAAACAGAAATGTGAAAACCATATTCACTAAAGAGATGGAATTTCAATTAGCTTAGAAGGATACATAATATCTATAAAGGGAGCAAAAATGTAGGGAGGGAAGGGAGTGTGACAAAAGGGAAAACAACATGAAGCCATTATATTATGTATAATAGAAAGCATGAAGATATGAAGGGAGAAAAATATTCATGGCCAATAGGAAAGAAAGATCATCAGGTTGAAAATATTTTTTTCCAGAGTCCCCTTGAGTTAAAGTCCACCATCAATCCTTCAACACATCCCTTGGTTTATAAATAAATGCACGTGCACACACACACACACACACACACTAAATTAGAGATAAAAAAATGGAAACTTGAGAAGTGAGACATCTGGCCAGTGAGTCATACTTTCACCATACAATTGTTATAACTGAAATGAGAAAAACAGTGATTTCCAATAAAATGACTTTCACTCTGTAATGATTAACAGTTTTCAAAGTGCCTTCATATATATTACTTTATGTTCTTATCAACCTTGAGGTTCACAGATGCTTAATGATTGCCTAAGATTACAAACTATAGTAGTAAGTGACCAACAGAGATTTGATCTGAGGTTTTCTAGCTCTCATTATAAAACATGTCCACAGTACCTCTATATCATGACCATGGAGGTCCTTTTACATATTATAAGCATGTAGTTGGCTCCATATAATTTTTCTTGATTTCTGTTCTTTATTTTTCTCAAAGAAAATGCTTCAATTACTCTAATAGAGAGAAATATACATATTTTTCAAATATAAGTCATTAGCAACATCTGCAAAGGAATCAGAGATGGCCAAAATGCCCAACTCTCCAGTGTTCCTTTCACTGCCTTAAATAACAGAGATGCCCTTAGAGAAGTAATGTTATTTTTAAATGCATTTTCAGCACTATGAACATGTAAAAATCCATGTGTGACTACAGATGGTAGCCTGGGCTTGGATGTACCTGTTGTTTGGGTTTCTATGGAAATCGAGAAATTTGCCATTTAAAAAAATCATTTACAGGGGTATGTGGAAGTCAAACAAAGAGAGGATTCTTAATACATGTGTGTTTTTCCCCTTGGGGTGAAAAAAGCTGTGTTCATGCTTCAGTGAATGGTAACCATAGTAATGACCCTTAAAATATAAATTCTCAAGTCTGTCAGATACAAATTATATCTGGATTTAAGAAATATTCCTAAAGTTTACATAATAAATTCTGTTTTTTACAGATATTTTTGTAGTCTGTGTGTGTGTGTATGTGTGAGATAAATAAGTTTAATCAATTTTTCCCATAGTGTTCTTCTTTAGGACATTTTTTTATGATTAATAAATTTTTGGATTACTGCATTAAATTATTTTATAAAATCTTTCTAGCATTTGTTTATATTAAATTACATTAAATGACCCTTTATTTTTTTTCACCCCCTCCACCCCAAATGACATTATGACCCTTTAAAGAGTCATAAAATGACATGATTTTCTGGCAAACTCCTATCACTATAATTACATCCATCATATAACCAGAACTGGTCTTAAAGAAAGAGCAGGGAGAAAACATACTGTAAGCTGACATATATATTTATATAGAGAACAGCAATAAAATCTAACAGCTGGTATTTGGGGAATAAAAATCACAGAAAGGTGACCTGAGGCTGAGGGACATTGGAGTAGCATTCTAGGCACCTTTGCTTTGATCATGATTGTTAGTATAACGCTGTGGATAGGAGAGACCTGGCTTCCAGCTCCACCCTGTCACTTAAAATCTATGTAATAGACAGACATAAACTTCCAGACAAGATAGAGTAACAGGGATTAGATTTAGTCTCTACCTGAAACAATCACTAAAAACCAGACAAAACATATGAAATAAATGATCTTCATGATATTGGACATCAGGCAAAAAAACACAGAAAACAAACACGGTAAGCCCTCCTGTTGCCCTGGTAGATGTAAATGAGACAACAGGGGAGATAAAATTGAACCAAAAAAACGATTTCAGCAAATGCATATAAATGTATAGTGACGGAGCTCAGATCAGTTGTAGTCTGGGGTTGTCTGGGGATACATGTGTCAGGGGAGGGCTTGCAGGGGAGTGCAGGAGGAAGAGATTGCAAAGGAGCACGAGGAGACTTTGGGGAGTGAAGAATAGGTTCAATACCTTGATTGTGCTGGTGGTTTCACAGATATACAGACATGTCAAAAGATATCAGATTGTACATGTTGAATATATGCAGTTTGCTAGGTGCTGCTATACTTTAATAAAGTCGTTTTAAAAAATCCAGATGACCACTAGCAAGTGACTAAACCTTGACTTCACACATGTGTAAAGTAGTGATAACAACTTTATCAACTTTATACATTTATTATATGGAATAAATGGGCTATTTGTGTATATCAGAGGCTTAACACATTACCTAGCACATTAGAAGGGCTCAGTGAATCTCCAGGCTCCATTGCAGAGTACCAGACGGTATCTATTCTCCTTTATTGTACACCCACTCCCGCTGACAGTGGATAGCGCAGTGTATATACCCATGAACTTTTATCATGCCCCATAAGACAAGTCATCATGGTAGCACCTCTGTGAGTTTGTTGGCAAGAAATTAATCTTCCAACACTGCCGAGCTGTCTAATGCTTGGCTGCAGGAAATTAAGTCTGTGAGCTGTCCCTGCCCTGTTGCCTGCCTGTGGAAGCCAAACTGATATTAAGCCAAGATTTCTGTCAGACAAAGTGACAGGAGCAAGATGGAGTGGGAAAAAGCTGCAACTGGAGTAACTCTGACAGGAATTTTGATATTCCAAAGCTGACGTGACAGAATTCACCAAAGACCTCAGTTTCATGGCTGTGTTTACATAGTTAGTGCATATGTTGGTGATGCTAGAAGACATACTTTTGTGACAGACTGTCGTAGGCTGATTTATGTCCCCCAGAAGGTTATATGTTGAAGTCCTAACCCTTGTACCTCAAAATGTCACCATATTTGGAAAAAAGTTCTTTAAAGAGGTAATTAAATTAAAATGAGGTCATTATGGTGGACAATAATCCAACATGACTGGTGTCCTTATAAGAAGAGGAAATTTGGAAACAGACACACACAGAGGGAAGGTGATGTGAAGACAACAGAGGACAGCCATCTGCAAGCCAGGAAGAGAGATCTCAGATGAAAGAAACCGTGACATCACCTCGATCTCCGCCTTCTCCAGAACCATGAAAAAATAAACTTCTGTTGTTTCAGCCAGCCAGTCTGTGGTACCTTGTTACAGTAGCCCTAGAAAACCAATTTCAAAACAATTTACAGTGTTCTTAAAAATGAACCTTTTCTCCCTTCTGTTAGCACCCGCCATCTCCTCTTGACGCCAGTGAATGAACTGTTTTACTCTGGAGTACTCATATGTCTCTATATATTTTTATATAGGCATATGAATTGTCCACAAAATTTCTCAATCTACTGTCTGTGTCTCCGTGTTTGTGATTTTTTTTTCCTTTGCTAATGCTTTTTGGCTTCGCCTACTGCTAATTGTTTTTCTTGTAAGTGTTATTCACTTTTTGGCCTGGTACCACACTCTCATTAAGAGCACAGAGTTTTCAGCAATCTTCCTCCTCTTTTCCTACAAGTAATCATTCTGGCCTACCCACTGAGATATTTTTCTCCCACTCATTAAACTTTTGAATGTTAAATTTTTACAATAGTAATATATAAATCTTCCTTGAACAGCATCAAGAAAATTGAAAAATGAGATATGTGGATTGCCTTTTTTTTTTGAAAATTGGAAATTTTACCTGTTGTCTTACTTAATCAACAATTCAAATTTTTATTTTGGTATCAACTTTGTTACATATGTTTTGGCACCAAACTGAATAATTGAAGCGATAATGGAAAATAATTGAAATGATGGAGTTTTTTTTTTTTTTTGCTAAATTCTTTTCAAACAACTATAACTTTGGGGAGGCTGTGAAAGAAGAAAGAAAGAGAGAAGGAGAAGGGTGTTAGAAGAGGAGGGAAAAACAGAGAGGGTGAATTTAGTGGTTAAAATAAATTGTTTTCCCCTTCACAGTGTCATATTTTCTATCTGCAACATGTTTATGCCAAAGTCTTTAATGTTTTGTTTGCTGCACTTTATTATAATAGTATATTAGAAACTGGGACTATTGCTTATATTAATGATCCTCAAATTATGGTTCATCATCCTTCTGCGTCAGAATTATTAGTACTTAATCTGATTGGTGAAATATAAATTCCGGGCCCATTCCAGATCTACTGAATCAGGATCTTGAAGGGGGTATGGCTCAGGAAGCTGTATTTCTGTCATATTCCAAAGTCTTTTTTTCTTTTTAAGCCTGAGAACAACTTCCTTAAATTCTGTGATGGCAGGGAAAGGTGATGGATATAACATTCCCCAAGTAAAGAGAAAGATAAGTAGGTGGAAAATAAGGAAAGTAGCAGCAGATAGAACAGTTCTGTATTTGTTGTTATTCTCTTGGTGTTATTGTGAAGAAAGAAAGCAGTGTGAAGCTAGCAATCATTTCTTGTTACAAATAAGAGAACTACTTCAGAAACATATTAATAGTTCAAAGTGCTCAAGAAATCAATATCTTTATTAATTAAACTCAATATACCTATTTATAATTGAGTTTTATGATATTTAATAGTGATTCTTGAGAATATTTCAAACTACCATACAGAAACTGATAGTTTTTTGTCAAGAATTAAAATACATTAACTACATAAAATGCTTTGAACAAATAAAAATTTGCATGTATATCTAATGTTTTTAAAAAAAGAGCTTTATCATTTTGGATTTTAGAAATTACAAGGACATTTTCAGTAAAGAGCAACAAGAGGTTAATAGCTAATTATTGTCTCCTCTGAAAAAGGGTAAGTTAGGGTTACTACTAATAAATCATCATGTGCTAAGCCAGCATGTGTTAACTCAGCTTCTCTGATTTTCTGACTTCAGTGTCTCCTCAAGACTTCCGTGTCTCACTCCTACGTTATGAGAATCAAAAAAAATATCCAGATATTGCCAAATGTTCACTAGGGGAAAAATCTCCCTTGGCAGGGAACCACCAGTCTACCCAGTCATTCTATCATTTACTCCATATCCCAAAGCCAAACTCAATTTCTCCATTCTCTGTTCTCCTAGAGACATTGGGCTTTATTATTTTGCTAAATCAGAATCAAAGAGTTCTATTTTTAAAAAAAAATTTTAAATGAACTAATATATATAACAATAGTCTATAAATATAAAATGATATGAAAATGTAGGGCATAAAACTTCATCTTTTGTGATGCTATTTTTGATATTTATTCATTCATACAAAAAACTAAGCATTTATCATCCTTTAGTTGCCACATAATTTGGCATAATTGGGTTCCCTAGAGCAGAATGGATAGACTAGGAGGAGTTAGGAGCTGTTATCCAACCTGCTTTTAGCATGGGACAGATACTGGGAGTAGGACTGGACCCATCAAATGATTAGGGGATGAAATCCAGTCGAGTAGGCAGACAAGGTGGCTGGATATGGGCATTTTGATGGTTAATTCCACGTGTCAACATTGAGGGTGTTCTTGAATGAGATTAACATTTAAATTGGTAAACTTGGAGTAAGCAAATTGCCCTCCATAATGCAAGGGGGCCTCATCCAATCAGTTGGCAGCCTGAATAGGACAAAAAGACTGGCCTCCCCAAGCAAGAGGGAATTCTCCAGCAGACTGCCTGGAACTGCACCATCAGCTTCCTAGGTTTCTAGTCTGTTGTTCCACACTGCCGGTTTTGGATCTGCCAGCCTCCGTAATCATGTGAGCCTGTTCCTTATAGTAAGTATAATTCTGTATATGTACATCCTATTGGTTGTTTCTATGGAGAACCCTGACTAATACAGACATACAAGGAAAGTTGGTAGTTGAAGCCGGCAGAAAGCATCAAGGGTTTCCAATACTAAGGAATAAAGTTGTATGGAGAGGCTGGTGGGACACAGGCATAGGAATTTTAGAAAGAATAAGCATATACAAATCCAAGCAGTTCATTGACATCAGAGTAGTCTTTCGGCAGAATGCTTTGTTATGGGTAAAGAAACTAGCGAACAAGATATGATCCTGAAGATTTGCTAGGATAGTAACTTGGATCAGGAAATTCATGATGGATTGAGGCTTGGATCCATGAAGAACAAGTTAGATAATGAGTAAAGAAACTTCTTTATTATATGACATTGGGTATATCATAATTGTTATTAGAATCGGTAAGTAATAATACTAATAGTGACTTTCGCAGAGTGGACACAGGAGTCAGAAAATTCGAGAAGCTGAATTAACACATGCTGGCTTAGCACATGATGTTTTATTAGTGGTAGCCCTAACTTACTCTTTTTCAGAGGAGGTAATAATTAGCTGTTAACTTCCTGTTGTTCTTTCCTGAAAATGTCTTCCTAATTTAATTCATCGTTGTGGGAAGCTATCCTCCCACAACAATGAATTAAAACTGGGGAGAAGACTATAGTATTTGGGGTGGGGCGGGGGGGGGAGCCTCTAAGAATTGGTAATAATCCAAAAGGCAAAAGTGGAAAAAGTTGATTCCAATCAAAGGAAATGACATAAGCAGATAAAGTGATAACAAAATGTGGAGATAATTTAGAGAAGTATGACTGGTCAAATTTATAAATGGAAAGAAAGTGGAATACAGTAAGTTCAGAAAGGTGAGTCGTTAGGGTTTATAGCCGTGCTTCTGAAATTTTAGCACATAAGAATCATCTGGAGATGATTGGCTTCACCTTTAGAGTTTTTTATTTGGTAGGTGTGGGATGACATCTGAGAACTTGAATTGTTAACAAATTTTCAAGTGTTGCTGCTGCTGGTTGTGTAGGAAGCACATTTTTAGAGTGTCGGAGATGCCTGCAAGATGTTAGGAATTCAGTGCCTAGGCAAGAAGAGGGCCATTAATCAGAACAGTTGTTTAGGAGGATTACTCAAACAGCAACCTTTAGGATGCATTGTATTAGGGAGAAAACCAGTGCAGAAAAACATACCAATCGAAGGCCATGCCAGGTGCCACCGAACAACTTGAATCCTCTGCATCAGTGACTTGGGAAGCCCGGGAATGTGCCTGTAGACATAATTTTCACTTGACCCCAGCTGTGTAATTACGGTCTGCCTGGAGTTTGGTCTTAGCCAGTTATGCACGATCCTTGGTTCTTTGTAATGAATCTCCTGGGATAAATCCTAAGCTGACAGCCTTCAAACAGGCTGCCGGGGCTGCACTTAATAAGTGGAATTGAGGTCACAAAAGCTAGGTGACAGGGCAAGGAGAGGCTCCCTTAGGTAGCCAAAGCGCTAGAAATTGCATTTCTTTCTAGGTCAACAAAAGAGCAGAAGATATTGCCTCTGCTGCCACCTCATTCCATTTTCACAATTATCTTCAGGGGGGTTGGATAAATTCATACATCAAAAAGCCTTTGTGCAGTAATGCACTTTTGTAATATGTAAAATTCGCAGGGACTGTCAAACAGATGATCTGTTTTAGAATCACGCATGATACCTAAGAATCCTAGTAATCAGAGGGGCTCAGTTTGAGCTGATTAGACTGCTTTTCGACACCCAATTTTCTCTTCATTGTTGAAAAGTACTATGTGCTTTATCTATGATGCTTGGTACCACCAGCCCTAGGGGAAGGGGAAAAAATGTTCCTTCTAGGCAACTGATCTGACCTTCCTGAGGATAAGGAGCTCCTATCAACAAGCAGAAGTCCTACAAACAAACATGTGGAGGCTACTTCCACTACCAAGGAACTCTCCTGCCTAAGAGTTTCTAAACACAAACAGGAACTGGAAAAATTAGAAAAATGGAACACGTTTAACATCTTTGCTCCAACTTTTTTTCCCCAAGCTTTTTATCTTCTTTCCAATAAAGGAACTGCTTACTCTTAATTGACGGTGAGACCAGCATCGTTAGACCAGAATGCTGCCCCACCCTTAATCATGGTTTTTGTTTCTCTTCAGAGATCCTGTGATCTATAACCTCTCTCACCTGTGCTTTTCCTTATTTTTGCTAGTTGCTCAGCTTCACTCCAAGCTGCTATAGTACTTTCTTACACTCTGACAGCTACTATGGATATGTTAATAAATAGAATACGAACTTGCTTTTTTAGTAAAAAGACATACATTATTTTAAAGTTCTGATTTGGGACATTAAGTAAGAAAAAAGTGGAGAAACAAAGAGAAGAAAGGAAGGAGAAAAGGAAGGAGGGAAGAAGAGACGGAAGGAAGAAAGAAAGCAAGGAAGGAAAGAAGGAAGGAAGGAAGGAAGGAAGGAAGGAAGGAAATTAAAACTATGCAATATGGCAAGATAGTAATTTGTCCAAGACTCCTCAGTGGTTCTTGAACTTTGCTCCCAACCTTGGAGATTCTGATTCAGCAGGTCTGAAATAGGTCTCTACAATCTACATTTATAACGTTCTCCCCAGAAATTTCTGTGTTGGTAGCCCGGGAAACCACACCTTGAGAAACTTTGAAAGTTTAGATTGTCCCTAAAGAACACCGTCAGAGTAAACAACCTGTGTTTGTTGTCAAGTTTTGCCAGATGAGAGGAGGGAGGGTTGATAAACGGCAGCTGCTTAGATTTGAATGCCTGGAGAAATAAGCACAGGTGGTAGGAGATTTACCAACCTTCTTCTAAGGCACCTAGCACCAAGATTCCCATCTGCTGTGGGCTTCCCTCACCCAGACAGGCTCCTTTCCAGCTGTTAGACTGCTTTGTCAGACCCTCCTCACTTCCTTGTGCTAAAGCCTGTTATTATAGACTGAATTGTGTTCCTCCAAAGTTCATGTGTTGAAGCCCTAACCTGCAATGTGACTGTATTGGAGATACGACCTTTAAAGAGATAATAAAAGTGAGTTCATAAGGCTGGGGCCTTCATGCCATAGGACTGGTATCTTTGTAAGAAGTAGAAGAGACACCAGAAATATCTTGCTCTCTCCCTGTGAGAACACAAGACAGGATATACGAGGGCAAAGCAAGAAAGTGATCATCTACAACCCAAGGAAAGGGCTCATCAGACACCAACTCTGATGGCACCTTGCTTGATCTTGGACTTCTAGCCTTTGAAACCATGAGAAAATAAATTCCTATTGTTTAAGCCACCCAGTCTGTGATATTTTGTTATGGCAGCTTAAGCAGACTAATACACCTTTCTTCAAGGCTCATTTGGGTGTTTCTCAGTCAAGAGAAATAGGTACCAAAACCTTAACACTACTTCACTACTCAAGTTTCAAGGGATCTCAGTTCCCAGAAAAGCTATAGAATTTCATTTTGAAACTTGGGACTAGGAATAGGGAGGTGCTCGGAGGTACTATAAATACTTTTTAAGACAGAGCATGTGTTACAAGCAAGAATTTTGTGTCCTGGCATCTAATCTCATTGCCTTTATTCCAATGTTTCCAGAATGGATCTGAAGTCATGAACTGGCTAAGAATTAATCATGTAAGATCTTCTAGGCCATTATAATGATGTCTCGACTCTGAGTCATATGAAATGCTATTGGAAGGAGGAAAGCAAGAGAGCCGTATGATTTATGTTTTAAAATGATCAATTGATTCTTATGTGAAGAATAGTCTTTAGAGGTCAAGAACGGAAGCATAGAGACCAGGTAGAAGGCGACTGCATTATTGACAGATGACAATGATTTAGGCTAGGATGGTGGGTGGTACTGGGAATTAGTCAGGTACTAGATATACAGCAATCCCTTTTATCTGTGGGAAATATGTTCCAAGACCCCTGCTGGGTGCCTGAAACCACAAATAGTACTAAAACCTATATATACTATGTTTTTTTCCTAAACATATGTACCTCTGAGAAAGTTTAATTTATAAATTAGGCACATGAGAAATTAACGACTAATCATAAAATAGACTAATCATAAAATAGAAAAATTATGAAAATATACTGTAATAAAAGTTATGTGAATATGGCCTCTTTCTCTCTCTCAAACTATCTTGTGTGTAATATTTTTGGACCATGGTTGATCACAGGTAACTGAAACCATTGAAAGTGAAACTGAAGATAAGGGAGGACTACTATATTTAAAAGGTAGAAACAACAATCTTTGCTAATGATTGGATGTATTATGTCAGAGAAATGGGAGGAATAAAAATGTTGAGAATTTGGTTAATTTAGTAGGCCTCTCTAGAATTAGCTACTTTAAGAGATAACTGGGTAGATCTGTCTATAACAGTTTACGAACTAAAACACTAACGAAGATCATCTCTAATGATATAATTATAGAAAATATTTATTTGCCATATTTTGCTTATTTCTAATTTAAAACATTATTGAAATATTTTTAAAAGTTGTAGATACATGAAAAATTGTAGATACATGAAAAATTCAAATTTTATGGAATTCAAGATAACATCTCTATTTGAAGGGAATATTTCTGATGTGTGAAAATAAAGGAAGCAACCTAAAGAAACTGATTCTATACCTTTATTTAACTTGGAGATAAAAGACACTAAAATAATACTACACGTTCAAATGTTTTAGTGATGTTAGTTTGTAAATTCTATTAAAAAAATTGGCTGGTCTATAAAGTAAAACCATAAGAAAAGAAAAACAGAAATATAGTCTGTGAATCTTTTTGAAGAGGCTTTTCTTTTCTTAGGTAGCATTGCCTGCAGCAATTCTCTGGATCCTAGAGATAAGATCAAAAGCATGACTCACTCTTACTCTCAAAAGTGAATGCAGTTCACTTTGAAGTGAACTTTGAATCTTGTCTTTGTGTTTTTATAAGTATTATATATTAACACACATCTATAGTATTTGTATTAATGCACACCTTGTTTGTGATGGTTTTATTAACATTAATGCAGAAGAAAAGATTCATGTGTATCATATATAAAAAAATAGGACTCTTTTATATCTGATATTCATACAATGGGCTTATCATAGATTCATATAAATTCTTCATTTTGAATACCACCTACTATTTGAAGGCTTTTTTTTTCAATCTCTATGTATACAGTTTTACCAGCAAAAAAATAAAAATTCTTGAATGACGGGGCTATTCTTGTTTTAAGAACTTCTTAATGAATTATGCTATTAGTATAAAAAAAATTCAGACAAAACAAAACCAACTATAAAAATATCTTCCTTGAAATTGTCCTACTATGAAACAAGAAAGCCAGAAGACTTTCCCTTGAAGAAATAAAATCACATAACATTAATCCTGGAAAGGTTATAGATCATTGAAACAATGCATACATGATAGAAAAATTTTAAATATAATCATTGAAAAATAAGATTAGGTTAAAATTTCCGAGCATAGTTATTTGCTATAGAACTGAAGGGATTACTAACTGAACAAATCCCAAACTTGAATTTCTGAAAAGATCATGTGGCACTAGAGGCCAACATAAAATAGTATAAAAACACATATGACATCAGGCTTCCAAAAAAAAAGCAGAAAACCGAATTTCAAAGAAGACAAGATATGTTAATTCAAAATTATTTGCAGGTTTCTTAAAGATAAAGTAATTCAAAATAAGCTTTTAGAAAGAAAAAAATTATATTTCAACAAAATGCTTTTTAACATATAAAATAAATTAATGAGAAAATAAAAAGAAATCTAAATGTTCCTCCCCCCTTTTTTTTCCCATGAGGGCAGAAGATGAGGAAAATAATAATTGCAGTAATTTACAATATTCTACTTACAAAATCGATTTATGAAGATGATCATATGTTGGGCCCTAAAACAAATTTCAATAAATTTAAAAGGAATCAAGACACATAAAACATGTTCTCTAATCACAGTGGAATTAAATTAGAAATTGACAACAAAAAGATATCTTGAATATATATCCAAATATGTCCAAATGTTTGAAAATGAAGTATCACATTTCTAAATACTCCATGGTAAAAAAATAAATCAAAAGAGAAATTAAAAGGTATTATTAGCTAAATGCAGATGAAAACATATCATATGAAAATCTGCAGGCCATAGCTAAAAGAGGAATTAGAGATAAAATTTATACCACAAACTTCCCAAATTAGAAGAAAGGTCACAAATCAGTGGTCTTAGCTTCCATCTTAAAAACTAGAAAGAGAAGAGCAAATAAAACCTAAAGTAAGTAGAAAAGGAGAAATGATCAAGATAAAATTGGAAAACAAAAAAAACAGAAAATAAGAAAAGGAGATCAATAAAATTTATAAATCTCTGGCCAGACTGTTGAAGAAATGAAGGGAGAACAAATTACCAATATCAGGAATAAAAGCAGAGACATCACTACAGATTTTATAGATATTAGAATTAGACTATTAGAATATATCTACAGATATTAGAATTAGATATTAGAAAAGAGAATTAAAAATACTATAAATTAGTTCAGGCCAATAAATTTAAAAGTTGTATTAAATGGACAAATTATTTGAATGATACAAACTACCAATGCTCAATCAGAAAGAAAGAGATAAAAAACTTAATACCTCTCTAGCTATCAAAGAATTTTAATTTGTAGTTCAAAACATTCTCACAATGACAGCTTCCAGACTGCTTTGCTAAGAAATTCTACCAGGTATTTAACAAAGAAATAAAATCAATTCTTCACAAATGTTTCCGGAAATTTGAAGAAGAAATAATACTTACCAAATTATGCATTGATATCAGCATTACTTCAGTAGCAAACCCAAAGACATAACACATTAACTGTCATGTGAGTTGTATTCACCTCATGCTAGTTTTGAGCCTGGGGCCTTGTGAAGCAAAACCCTGCCGTTGGTTCATGAAAATCTTACTCATTGATGTTCTTATTGTTATAATTAATATTGAAAATTTAATTCTAAAAATGTGGATTGCATTGCATATAACTCATGTAGAGAAAACAATTTAAAAAAACCAAATTTTCATTAAATTAGAAAGGATTATTTTCTTTTCAAAGTTTTTATTCTATTTTCATAATAAAACACCATAGCCCCAAAGAAAAAATTTTTTTCTAGTGTGGCAGTCAATGTGTTAAAGGAAAGAAAACTGCAAACCAATATCCCTAATAAACATAGATGCAGAATTTTTTAACAGTTATATTAACCAATCAAATTAAATAATGTTTGAAAAGGATAATAAAACATGACCAAGTTTATTCCAGGTATGCAAGGTTGGTTTAACACTCAAAATTAAGTCAACTTATTTCTCAATATTAGCAAATAAAAAAGAAAAAACATGCGATCACCTCAATCCATGTAGAAAAAGTATTTGTCAAAATCCAATGTTCTTTCAGTTACAAAAAACTCTCAACAAGCTAGGTATAGAAGTGAATTTCCTCAATTTGATAAAGGGCAGCTGATTTATAGCTAACATCAACATCAAATTACTGGTGAAAGATTTAAATATTTCTCCTCTAAGATCAAGAATAAGACAAGAATGACCACTCTCATCACTTATGGTTAACATTGTACTTAAAGTATTAGTCATTTCAATAGGCAAGAAAAAGAAATAAAAGGCATCTAGACTGGAAAGAAAGAAATAAAATTGATGGATATAAGATTGTTTATGTAGACTATATTTTAAAAGCTACTAGAACTCATAAGTAAATTTAGCAAATTGCAGGATACAAAAGCAACATACAAAAATTAAATTGCATATCTACACGATGGCAAAGAACAATTGCGAACTAAAATTTTAAAAAGCTACCATTTAGAGAAAAATACAAAAATATGAAATAGTTGGGGATGAACCTAACAAAATACACGGAAACCATATGCATTAAAATATATAAAACATTGCTGAAAAATATTTTAAAAGAACTAAATAAATGGAGAGATATATTATGTTCATGGACCAGAAGACTTAATGTTGTTAAGATGCCAGTTTTCCTCCAACTGATCTATAAATACAATAAAATCCCAGTCAAAACTGTAGCATGCTTTTTTACAGAAATCATCAAAGAGATTCTAAAAACCATAAAGGAAATGCAAAGAACCTAGACTAGCCAAAACAACTTTGAAATAGATCATAATGAGAGAAATTATTATACATGCTTTAAAGGCTTCAAGACTTACCAAAAAACTACAATACTCAAGACACAATGACATTGACCTCAAGATATATACACATATTAATGCAACAGAATAAAGACTCCAGAATTATATCTAAACATATATGGATAACTAATTTTTGGAAAAGATGCAAAGGCAATTCTATGAAGAAGGATGTTCTTTTCACCAAAAGTTGCTGGCACAATTTAATATCCACATACCAAAAAATGATGATCAATCCATAACTCTCACTATATATAAAAATTAACTCCAATGCATCATAGACCTAAATGCAAAACCTAAAATTTTAAAAGATCTAGAACAAAATGTAGAAGAAAATTTTTTTGACCTTGGCTAGGCAAAAATGTATTAGATACATCACCAAAGCATAATTCACAAAAAGAAAAAATAAGTTAGACTACATCAACATTCAGTGCTACTTTTCGAAATATATTGTAGAGAATAAAAGGTCAAGCCACAGAGTGGGAGAAGACATTGGCAAATCACATATCTGACAAAAGACTTGTGTCTAGAACTCAGCAAAAGAAAAATTAGCCTCCATAAAAAGAATGGGAAAGCTATTTGAAGAGACCCTTCACTAAAGAATATACATGATGGCAAGTAAGCATGTGAAAATATGTTCAACATCATTAGATATTATGGAAATAAAAATTTAAACCAAAGTGAGAGAATACTTATTAGAATATTTATCATTAAAAAGAGTGGCCATATCAAGTATTAGTAAGCAAGTGGACCAAATGGAATTCTCTGCACTGCCAGTGGAAATGTCAAATGGGAGAACTACTTTGCAAAAGAGTATGGCACTTTTTTAAAAGAGTTAAGTAGATTTTTCGCTTTATCTCCAACATGCATTGAGCTCACAAGTCATCACTTTCGTCTTTACAACAAGAAAAAGCTGGCCAAACCAAAAATTCAATGACTTTTCTGGGACCCATCAGTGAACTGAGGTTGCAGGTTATACTGCCATCTTAAAATTGGAAAAGACAGATGAATAGAGAGAGTCACAGCTGAGATCTGCTTACCTGGACAAGCTGCTAAAGCCACAAACTGGTAGGGACATGTAATTTGCAATTTTGAGGAATCGCTGGAGGCTGAATGTGGCCTAGTATAAAAATGAGAAAATTCTGGGGATCACAGTCTTAATGGGGTCTCCACATATTTATGGCCTTTTCCTTTAGGAATCCCACCAGGTTTTCATAGTAAGAATATGAGAAAAATCCCCTCTTGCTACCATTCAGGGGCAGGGAAGAGTAGCCATGTGAAGCACATCTAGAGCCCTCTCTAGAGAAGGCCTCCTCTTCAGAGAATATCATGCTACTTCGCCAGACCACAATTCTGAAAATTGTGGGGAAGGGAATTCCTCTAAACTTTAGCCCCTGATGGCCTTGTGATCTCACCTAAAAGGAAAAAAATGTCAATAGCAGACAGGACTTCAAAGAAGTAGATTGGAAATACTGCAATTGGCATGTTGCTAGGGACAAGGAATAAAAGCTACACTGTTGGAGTAGGGACAAAAATGTTTGTGAAGGCCACATCTCTAAGACTCGGGCCCACTAAAAGACTGAGACTTCATCAGATTACAAAATGTTCTCCCTCCCTCACATCCATAATTCTGTAATATATGTTGGCGACTTGCAGCTACAAAGCTAAAAGATACAAACTTTCTCCAAGGAGTAGTATACAGAGAAGCTCCAACTCTGAAAGTAGAGCTAAAAATAAGGATCCTAGAAAAAGTTGAAGCTGCTGGTACCTATAGCTACAATAAACAATCCTCTACCCCCATTTTTTTCTGCCTTTCCTGGCTTTAAATTAACATTTATGTGATTCCTTTTTATCATCTTTCAGCATATTATTTACATTTTGTTTAAAAAATTTTAGTAGTTGCCCTAGAGTTTACATCACATATTTTTAGAAAATTTAGGTCTATCTTCAAATAATACTATACTGTTCCATGCATAAGACAGGTACTTTGTAAGGTACAGAGTATTTTATTTTTTTCTTTTTCTTCAGAACAAGGATGACTATCAGGGATAAATAAGGGCATTACATGATGATCAAGGTATCAATTCTCCAAATGTGTATGTACCTACCATTCCAGCATCAAAATACATGAGGCAAACACTGACAAATCTAATTAATGGGCAGTGTACAAATTACCTACCCATTGTGACTCAAGACTATCAGGGTCATGAAAAACATGAAAGTCTGAAAGTCTGCGGTGACAGCCAAGAATTGCCTAAGGAGATGTGATAACTAAATATAACGTGGTATCCTGAATGGGATTCTGGAACTGAAAAGGAACAGTAAGTAAAAATTAAGAAAATCTGAATAAAGTATGCAGTTTATTTAATAATATTATATAAAAATATTGGCTTGTTAGTTGTGCCCCATATTAATATAAGATGTTAATTATAGGGAAAGGCAGATGTGGAGTATATATGAACTCTTCATACATATCAACTTCACAATTTTTCTGTATATTCAAAACTCTCCTAAAATAAAATATTTATTTAAGAGAATGTTAAGCATATACATATTATATGATCCATCCACTCCACTCTGAGTTATTTTCCAAAGAGAAATGAAAGCATGTGTCTATACTAAGATTTGTATGCAAATGTCATATTGGATCTATTTGTAATAGTTCCAAACTGGGAACAATACAAGTGTCCATCAGCAGGTGAATGAATAAACGCACTGTGGTGTATTTATATACATAAAACATAATACTTCTTAGTGATAAAAAGGAATGAACTATTGCTACAGACAACATATGTAAATCTTGAAATAATTCTGCTAACTGAAAGAAGCCACCAAAAAGAATACATGTAGCATGATTCCACTTACTAGATGGTTAGGAATTGCAAATTAACTAGAGTGTCAGAAAGCAGGTCTGAGGTTGCCTGAGGATGGGGACAGACAGCTGGGGTGTGAGGTATTATGAAGGGGCTTGAGGAACCCTTTGGATGTGATTAAGTGTGGACATTGTCACAATTGTGCTGGTTTCACAGGTATATCTGTTATATCGAATACTGTCAAATTGTACACCGTAAATATAGACAACTTATTGTCTATTTATTATACTCATACAGAGATGTTAAAATGAGCCGAATTAGTATTAGATACTAATTTTAATAAAATGATTGAAATTGAAATTTGTCTTAAAGAATATTATGTGTCATAGTGAACAAATCATTGTAATTCATTGGATCTATTCAGACCTCTTTGGAAAAATCTATCTCGATCAAGAATGTGTCTCAATCTGGTAATGTTTGGGGTTTTCTTGATTTGTTGCTTGTTCATATAAATTATTTTGTGATTTAAATGTCTGAAGAGGATTTGACACTTTTTTAAAAATAGAAATGTTAAATGTAGTTTACCGAAAAATACCATTATGTTTCCAAAATTAAGGATGTCATTACTAATACCTTAACAAGAAATCAAAAATTCTTTTTAATTAACTAATTTCACATGAATGTTTCAATGAACAGAAATTGATATGCCAAAAGAGTGTCTGTCTTTTAAAAATATTACCTGAAATAGAATTTCTCAAGTAATTATATTTTAATGGAAGTGCTCAAGATTTAATGTCAAGCCGTCATGCAAAATCAAGGAGCACTGAGAACTCTGTGTTAAAAAGAAATACAGAATGTTAAGGCTGTTTTACTTTTTTTCCTGCAACATCAGCCTAACATAGCCCTGGTGCAATCCTGGATGGAGAATGGAGACAATATATTACAGAGAAATACTTTGCATTAATTATTTACTATTTTTACATTAAAAAATCAGTTTCCTTACATTAAGAAAAAAGGCCAACAAGTAAAAAAAATGCTAAGCTCACGTTACAAATACTATTTGTTGGGAGGGATTCTTTTACGACAAAGAAATTAAAGCGGACTTACCTAGCATTGTATAGGAGGAAACAGAAAGAAAGGGACTATAATTACAAACAAATCTTACAGTCCCAGAAAGACAAATGATGAATCAAATTAATGGGAATAACAAACAAATAGAAGTCCCAATTCTAATTCTAAGGTGTTAAGCATCTAACACCACATTTCTCTGTAAATCAAGGGGATACTACTCACTCCAGGAAACAGCAATGAACGAGTTTTTTTGGTTCAACAGGAATAGAGCTGCTACAGACAGAAAGAAGGGACTTCACCTTCTGAAAAAATATAGTTTTAATTTAGCACAAATCCACATCTGAAAAATTCTTGAAGTGCCTGTAGGCAATTTTGTTCTTCACAAGATGGATGTTTAAAATGACAAAAAAAACTCTAGACCTAATTCTGACCAGCCATGAAGTATTGTTCCTCATCTGGCAAATGCTGACAGAGATGGAAACCTTGGGCAAAAGCAAAGATGTTAACTTAGAAATAAGGGGACAAAGGTTTATAGCAGCACAATTCTCAATTGCAAAGATGTGGATACAACCCAAATGCCCTTTAATACATGAGTGGACCAATAAAATATGGTTATGTATACCATGTTGTATTACTCAGGTACAAAAAAATGGTAAGTTAATACCTTTCAAACAACCTGGATAGAACTGGAGACCATCCTTTTAAGTGAAGTATCACAAGAATATACGAACAAAAACCATGTGTACTCACTACTAAATTGAAACTTACAGATCAACACTCACGTGCACATATGGTAGTAAAATTCAACGGAAATCAGCAGGTGCGATGGGAGAGGAGGGAATGGGTAAATTTACACCTAACAGGTACAATGCACACTATATGCGTGATGGACACTCTTATAACCTTGACTCAAACTATACAAAAGCAATTCTGTAACCAAAACGTTTGTACCCCCATAATATTCTGAAATTTAAAAATGCATAATAAAATAAAATAAAATGTACAGATCAAAGAATTATAACAAATGTATATACCCATGTAACCAATGCCGCAATCAAAATATACAACATTTCTATAATCCTAAAAATAAAAAAAGAATAAAGAAAGAAAGAAGGGGAATACTGGGCATGTAATAGATGCCTGATTTAGGAAGGTACATTTCCATATGTTAGGGGTTAATACCATGATGTGATTAAAGAAGAAAAATTAATGCTCACAAAATTATGACTACTAACTACAAATATCTCTTTGTAAGAGAAAAAAGAGAAATAGATAAAGAGAACAGCGTGATAAAATGCAATGAATATAAACATACACAAGATAGACACAGGACCCACCTGAATGATCAAGACAAAGCCACTAAGAACAATGTAAGAAAGATAGTGTCAAAAATAAGCTACAACTAGTGAGAAATATTAAGAATGGAAAGAGGATTTTTTTAAAATACATGTTTGGTACAAGAACAAAAAAATACAGATCTGTTCCTTAGAGCAATAATGTTGTTATAAGAACTGCAATGTAATACCCTGTATCTCTTCCTTTATCTTCTCTGTAAAAACTACACTTTACTGAGTTGGTCTCCATGTGTCAGTTGTCAGAGTAAGTAATTTAGGCAGATTATCATGTTTAAACCCCAAAACACCACCATGATATGGATACTGCTATCATCCCTTTTCTCACAAATGGGGATATTGAAATTGAAAGAGGCTGGGTAACTTTCCACAATCACACAGTTATTAAGTGTCAAAGCCAGGGTTTGAACTCAAGTAGCCTAATTTTAGAACCATTTGCTATAAATCACTATGCAGTGCATTATTATCTGTTCCATCAAAAGAAGTTATCCTTCATAGTGGAAATGATAGAACATGCATGCATATGAGAGTATTAAAATCCAAGATACCTGTGAGGCATCTAGACATTCTAAATGAGTTTTTAGTCCCTTGGCCAAGATTACTTACCCTTCAGGGAATTAAAAATACATACCAATGAGATCACTGTAACTCTTGCAGTAATCTATGAAGAATCCTGAAACAGCCATCTAGTAGCTAAAGACTATAGTCAGAGAAATGGTTTCTCAAGCTTCCAGAATAATGAGAAGTTTGATGTTACATTAATAACAGGCTATCTATATTATGTCCATCCTAGGAAAAAGTATAGATGGTCTATCAAAAAAAGTTAAGAAAGTAGTTGGTCAGTAAAGGTCAGTTTCTGTTCATTAAGACTGAGACATATTGGATAAAAATATTAATATTTTAAAACTAAAAATATAGTGAAAACAATCTAAGGTGTAAAAAATACCTTTTGATCAGAGGAAAGCAGTAGACAGCATTTGTGGAATGTAGGAAAGATCATGGGCTTTTTTTTAGAACACTCCAAAGGATTTTTAAGTGGTTAGACAAGTTTATGAAAAGAGTTTACTGGTAGATCGATGTCAATCAGAAGAAAATCTTGTAATGACTGGATTCAAAGAGCTCCTCTCTGTCCTTTCTGGGTCAAAATTTCTATTCACAAAGATATAGACTTATTTAACACATTTAAGGATGATTAAAAGGGAAGAGATAACAAATGCATACTTTTCCAGGAAGGATTTCCAAATCACCCCAACAGGAGAGGATGATGGACTAAATCTAACCAGATAAAATGTAATAAAGATATATTTCTAAAACATATAGTTTGGCTAAACCAACAGGATAAAGGAGATGTGGCGTTCCTGGGGCAAGTGCAAAAATGCCGTGGGACTTTGAGTAGACATGAAGTTCAACACGAGTCAGCAGAGGGCTTGGCAGGGGATATGCCCTGAGGAACTATTGCTTTCAGTCCTGGCCCTCAACAGGTTCAGAAGCATCTGGAGGAGAGTGACCAAGATAATCTAGGCTTAGGAAGGAAAGCACATAAAGAAACCTGAAGAGGAAAAACACTGAGCCTATTTCGCCTGGAGAGAAGTGTGTCCTCATCAGTTATAATGTTCTCGGGTGCAAGTAACAGAAACTCCAACTCAGATGGTAATGTTAGATAAAAGTATCAAACCCAGAGAAGACATCCAAAAGCAACACCTCTTCTTATGGCTCTTTAATAAGGGAAAGAGAGAAAATAAAATTTTTCCAAATGATTTCTGTTGTGACTGCATTGGTCAGAATTGTGTCTTACCATTTCTTGCCTCATCACTTGCAAAGATTGGGATTAGTCCTGCGCTAACCAGGACACTCCAGAACTAGTGAGGGGCAATGTTCCTTTGAGGCACAAAAATATATGAGGGAGGGAATGCATATTCGAGCAAAATTGAGAATTCTGTTAGAAAAAAAAAGAGGACACCAACTGGGTTCAACATAAGAGGTCATAGGGAAAACTCGATTATAGATTTCAACAACTTAGCAGTTGCCATATGGAAATATATCCTGTGATTTGAGAAGAAAGAATGTAAGACTAATATTTTTAAGTTAAAGGTGGATATACAGCAAGCCAGTAACAAATGGAATTTGCTGCATAATGAATGATTTCCTCATTCTACACATGTTCTCTGGAGGAAAAAATACTCTACTATATTGCCCTCCAAAATGTCTTCCAAACAAAGCCAAGCCCACGATTCTTTAGATTTTATTTTGCACAAAAGCATAGCCAAGGAGGTGAATGGAGAGTGAAATTGCAGTTATTGGCAACCTGCAAAATAATACCAGGCTCTCTGGGCACACAGACCCAGGACAGACAAAGATGCTCTATATTTACCAGCTACTCACCACAGTGTTAACATCTACTGAAAGGGGCACCTTTCTAGAATTTGCACAAAGATGCCCTGTATACTCGTTAGCCTGGCAATGATTCCAGTACTGGGTTTCTCTGATTAAATTTAGTAACTTACTAAAATAAGTTGGAAAGAATAGAGTTTCAAAATAATCACAAGGAAATAACGATTTTAACACTTAAGAGTTTGCAAAGCACTTAAAGTAGGTATTATGATTATCCTCATTCTTTATAGATGAAGATACTGAGATCCAAGTTTAAATACAATCATTTAGGAAATGGTGAATTTGTGTTTCCAACCTATTTCTACTTGATTACAAATAAGTGCAATGATAATAGCAATTCTTCTCCCCCCTCCTCCTCTACCTTTCCTCTTCCTCCTTTTTTTTTTTTTCTTCAACTGAGTTTACAAATCTTTTTCTGGTAGCAATAATAAACTATATTTTAATATCTATGTCTCAAACTCTTAAAGTCTTTAAAAGCAAAAGTCTGTCCTTCCCATATTGTATTCCTTACTGATGATTTTTATGCTTTTCCATGGACCCAGAAGATATTCAAATATCCCAGTAATGATCTCTTTCCAGCATTCGATTCACATCTATGTTCCAGTTACGGCTCTGTTTCCAGGAAAAGAATGGATTAGACATCAGCTCCAGTTTGATATCAGCTCTTCTTTTCCTCTCATATAGTCCCTTCCATGATGACTCACTGTTGATATAACTTACATTTTTATGCTAAATTAAAGCTCTTGTCAAGCCTTCATGGTATCCCAGGTTTATTGCTAATATATTAATATCTGCTGTCTCACAATGAATCACTCCAATTTCCTTTTCTTTATTAAAATATTATATATATCTAATAAATCTTAGTGTCACTTTACCAAAAATAAAGTTGGAGGGCAAAGGAGTAAAGTCTTTTTATATGCTCAAGCCTGTAGGTCATATTTATATTAAGAAATAAAAGGGAAAATAATAGAAATTGCGGAATGACAGCAGACACTGAGCACAGTGGGAGAGGGGAACAGAAGCATAAGGAAGACTTTTCCACTGTATTCCTTTATATCTTTTAAAATTCATTTAAACCATAAAATATTTATTTAAGTAAATAAATAAATAAGTTTCATTAAGAATTGACCCAAATAATAGAAATATCAATAAAAAATACAAAAAGGAAAAGAAGGAAAGAAGAAAGGCAGGAAGAGAGTGAGGGAAGAGGGAGGAGTTCTGTTGATAATATATTTTACTTAGGTACTGAACGATCCTCACAAAGTTATTCAGGGGACTTGAAAAGCTATCATACACTTTTTTATTGATTTTTTATTTTTTTTTTAAGAGTCTAGGCCTCTCTATGTCACCCATGCTGCTCTAGAGCTCCTTTCCTCAAGCGATCCTCCTGCCTCAGCCTCTCAAGTAGCGGGGAGGGATTACACGTATGAGCTACCTCGTCCAGCGTTATCATATTTTTTTTCAGAAATCTCAGAGCATGTTTTCAAATGATCCAGATCTTTATGTACTTAAAAAAGATAATAGACAGGAAATGAATTCTGCCGGGATTGGGGTGTTGGGGAGAGGAGAAATAATATTGGGATTTGTAGGGATTCCTGATTATTTTTTAGTGTCTTGGAGAGAAGACCTGACATTTATACTTTTGAGGGATGAGAAAAGAAAATGAAGAAATAATTATCTGGGTGTAAATTAAATGAGACACTCTGAATAGAGTGAACCTCTCAATCTAAAAATTAAAGGCCATGTAAGAGACTCTCTGGGACTCAATGACAAGTGCCTCATCCTGAAAACAAGCACAATTCTGGATCGAGTGTAGGCTGCACCACCACAAAGTGACTCCATCTAAAAACAGGACACAGGAACATAGCTTATGTGATTGCTGTGGTATATACACGAAAGTGCTTTGTCAACAACCACTATCAATTCACCTACAAAATCAGGACACCGCACAGGATTTCACAGAGGTTCATCAGTCTCTTGCGGGCTAGAGGTTGCATTAAAATTCATTTTAAAGGAGTTTCTATAAAACCTCTCTTATGATAAATCAGAATAAGGCTTTCGATTTAAAATCAGAATTAAAATATTTTAGTACTAAGATAGTCAATGCAAGACTACTTCTACATGATTTTTTAATATTTTGTATTTCTGTCCTATAATTCTAATTTCGGAGACATCCTCAGAATGTTATTGTTCTTCCATCTGGAAATTCTATTTTCTTCCCCTGCCCCATTTTTAGGATTCATATGATTCATTTTTTGTATTTATTACATTTACTTAGGATATTTAAGTTACTTAGTGGTGCAGGATAGTAATATCATATTCTCCCCTTTGTTGTGGTAACAATAAAATTTGAAAGTTCTTTAATATCAAGAACCCAAATTCTATGAACAGTTTTGCTAACAATTCTTCAAAAGGACAATTTTGTAATATTTTGTTAAAATAAGGAAATCGTATGAACAAGAACCTATTTAATGCCTGGCAGAGGCTCCATGACATGTATAAGTTATACCTACAGAATGAATTCAATTGAGTTTACAAAGTCCTACTGTTTCATTTCTTGACATGTCAGACCTCCGAGAGAACAAAGGTTAATAAGATACACTTCAGGCCCTTGGGAAAGTTTCAGTCCAGTGGAGGGGACAGATATGCAAACATCTAATGTCAATGCAGAGAGCAGTGGCAGTCTCTGCACACACACCTGGTCCAATAAAACAGATCCAGGAAAGAAGGGATCCAAATTCAAATTAGCTTCTTCCAATGACTATTCCAGACTCTTTAAATGTCTGTTCCCAAGAAATTGCATTACACTTGGGCCCCCAAATTAGAAATATTAATACCTTAGCAGAACACCGTTGTTTTCTTATGTGGAGCCTGAAACTGTGCTGTCACGTCTCGGTTGCAGATTACTGCCTAGTCTTTCTTTTAGCCTTCTGTTGGCCTTCTCCTCTGGTTTAATATTGATGGGGTGCAGAAAACACTACCCCAAAGTAATTAACTTGGTCATACTGAACATGCAGAGTATTTTAACCTGAAGGAAATTGAGAAAATTACAAAAGCAGGAAGGTCTCTCAGACCTTCTCCAGCTCCTGAAGAGAGTCACAGAAACTGCAATTTACCTTTCCTCTCTTTCCCCTGAAGTGGGCCATAGAAATTACAATTCCCCTTTTCCCTTCTTCCCCTTTCCCCTTCTTCCCTGAGGCAGGCCATAAAACCTAGGAAGGTCAGTCTCTGAACTTTACCCTCCCTTCTCCCCTGAAGACCCTCATGTGATAGGTGTTCTGTCCTATACCCAGAGGGGAGGAATGTCACACAAAATGATCAAAAAAATCTGAACACACAGGCCTTGTTAAGTTCCCCCTGGTTTATTACCGTTAGGTTGTACCCTTGTGTCCTCCAGTCATACTTCTTCATCCTGTTCGCCTGAGTTTCTCCTGAGTCTTTGGCCCTTTATTTTCTTATAAAGGCTCCCAAGTCACATAAAATCAATTTGTATGTTTTTCTGTTGTTAATCTGTCTTTTATTATAGTGGTCTCAGCCATGAACCTTGTGATGGATGAGGAAAAGAAATCTTTTTCCCCTTACAGTATCTGGATTTATCACGCTTTAAGTTTCCAGATAAGCTCTGGTTACTGATGTTTTCTCTGTATGTCACACTGAGCATTCTCCAGGCTTTAGGAGAGGGAACCAGTTCCACCAGTGGCAGAAACTATTCTTTTCTCTTCCTCCTATGCATACAGCTAAACTAGTTTTGCTACCATTTTTACAGCTATGTGTGACCATTTGACTGAGTTCTGGTCAGTAGAATGTGAATGGAAATGATGTACACCACTTCCAGATCTAATCCTTTAAAAACATCCCATGTATAATCCTGTGTGCTCTTCCATCTTCTGCAGATTGATGCAAAACAAAGAAAAAAATAAAATAAATGTAAGGCAAACTGAAGGGAAGTGGAATAAATTGGTTTTGTCATTAGACAAAAGAACGATTTTATTTAAGTTATTGGCATAAATGTTAACAGGTAAAAAATATGTTTGTTATTTATCTGAAGGGATCTGCAAAAATTTACATTTACATCAAGTAGTTGTCTTTAGGTTTAAAGCCAGAATTGTAAATCGTTACTCAAAATTACTAGTTAATGGTCAAAATAGTTAAGGGATTTAAAACAATTTTTTCTCATTTTCTTTCTTAGTCCCATGGAAACTATTTGAATGGAAAAATACAAATTTAACTGACTTCAGAGTCACCTTATAATTTAATCTGAGTTTTTGTGGCCACAAGGCATTCTTTGTAATAACACTAAAATGATGTGAAGGAGAGCAGCTCCTGGTAATTGATGATTTTGTCAGGAATTTTTGGTTATATTTCTAATTCTACCACAGACTTATTAGATTACATTCAGTTAGGCAAGTTGCAGCTGCTACGTCAGGCAGTTCCGTGGGATGGCGTGGGCGCACTAACATTCTTTTAAAATACGTTTTTACTATGACAGGGGAACTCCCATGGACACTTTCAGGACCCAGAATATGTTTATGTACCCTGTATTTTATCTTTATAGTTGCTGTCTTTCATCCTTTCTGAGTCTTCCAGCTGACTGTGTGTCCTGGATGCTACTCGTCTGGCAGTTGTTTGCAATGAGTTGGACAAGTATGGAAAAATTCCCTGGCACAGCGGCATTTCATTTGTGTCATCTGTGATAGAAATATCATTATTATGCTAATATAAAAATATCCCTTCTAAAATGTCAAAATGTTTTCAGGCTTTACCAATTTTTTAAGTATTACAAATGATGATGGCTCTCCTCTCAAGGGAGTTATTATTTCCCACTTTCTATTTCCCATCTTAGGGCTTAAATATTTCATATAATATGTGTAGAGAAAATTTCTTTAGGAGTTTTTAACATAAATCTAAAATACTTAACAAAAAATGAGCTGACAATGAGCAGTAGCAGACCCTGCCTTTGTCAAAGACAGCGATAGGATACCTAGCTTCCTTTCCTTAATTGCTCATTAGATTGCCAAAACCACAACTTCCATTGACTTGTTAATTAGTTGAGGCTTAAATATTTAATTTTAATAATTTACTGCTTTTTTTTTGCAATAACATTTTACTTTATCATTACTCACATACTGCAGCACAATTTCCTTTGAAAAGGCCTATAAAAGTAATTAAAGACAAAATATTCAGAGTACATATTTTTCATAACTTTACTAAGTGATGGGGGAGCTCATAAGTAGAGGAAATTGATGAATTGAAGAAACAAAACAGATGGTAGAGCTGCATACACGTGCCAACACTCTCCAGCCTGCAGTCTGTTCCAGATTTTGCTAAGGCCAGAAACACAGTGAAAGTAATACCAGGAGCTTGATCCAGCAGAAAAAGCCCATAGTCCCCTTGGGTCCTTAAAATCAGGCTTCCTGGCTCCGACACAAGTAGCCCTATGTGCAGCAGTATTCCACGGAAGTGCTGTGTTTTCTGACCTTCTGGAAGATTGTATGTTAAAGCATATGGTCCTTTTCAAGGGGAGAAAAGAAAAATCCTCTCTAAATAACTGTCAAGACAATAGATGATATAGATAAATGGATATACAGAGACAACAGTTTTCTTTTCTTCTTGTATGTGACTATCAATTTTTTGCCTTTTTTGTAATTAAGAAGCACCTTCCTTTGTTTTTTATTAATATATAGTGGATGCCCTGCTAATCAATCTTTCATAGTTACAGGTGATTAAAATGAGAGTTCTGCTCACAGGTTCATCATCACTTCAATCTTCTAGGAAAAGCTTTGAAAGAACACTATTAGGACAGTAAGAATAGCAGTAAAGTGACCCGAAAAGAGAAAGTAAATCAAGGCAATTTTCCTTTGGCTTCTGGATATCCTTTCAGTTGCCAAGATGGTGGCAAATTAACAACTGAACAAGGATATCCCCTGTTCCTAACCAAGGTCATTTTTGATTAGTGTTCCAATTACTTGTGAGTAAAGTACACTTAAGTCATCAATAAAATGAATTTGGAACAAAAGTCAAGTGACAGTGGATTTTAATATTTAAACTTTTGCTGAACATTAGTTATAATAGTAAAAATTTAGAAAGAAACTAAGTGTTCAACGCTATGAAACTGGTAAAATAAAGCATGTTATTTTAAACTGTAGAGTATTAGGCAGCGAAGGGAAATTATAGGAATGTTAAATAAAATGGGTATTTTAGTCCATTTTGTGCTGCTATGGCAGAATACCTGAGACTGGGTAATTTATAAAGGATGGAAATTTATTTTCTCACAGTTCTGGAGGCTGGAAAATCCAAGATCGAGGTGCTACCATCTGGAGGGGACCTCCTTGCTGGGTTCTCTGGAGGGAAGGAACACCATGTCCTCACATGATGGAAAGTGGAGGGGAAGGAAGGAGAGACAGAGCAGGCAAACTCCCTCCATCAAGCCCTGTATAAATAATTACACTAATCTTCATCCCTCAACACTTCCCATTAGGCCTCATCTTCCAAGGCTGCTGAATTGTGGATTAAGTTTCAACATGAAATTTGAAAGGGACAAAAATATTTAAATCAAAGCATTGGTAAAATACATATGATATATATTAAATGAAAGAAACCTAAATCAATTTAGTATAAACTATTCTGACATTTCTCCATCTTTCTAAGAAAAGACAATAGATTCTAATAATGGTTTTAAATAACTATATCTTAAAGTGGATCTTAGGAAGGACTGGAACAATGAATCTAAACTTGTTCCAATTAATTAAGGGAATTAATTAAGGGGAAAAATTTTACTTTTTTTTTTTTTTTGAGACAGTTTTGCTCTGTCACCTGGACTGGAGTGCAATGGCACTGGCATAGCTTCACTGCAGCCTCAAACTCATGGCTCAAGCCATCCTTCCACCTCAGCCTCCCAAGTATCTGAGACTACAGGTACATGCTACCATACCAAGCTAATTATTTCAAATTTTTTGTAGAGACGTGATTTCGCCCTATTGCCCAGGCTAGTCTTGAACTCCTGGTCTATCCTCCCTCCTTGACACCCACAAAGTGCTGAGATTACAGGAATGAGCTACCACACATGGCCATGAAAACGTCTCCTTTTGAGGGTCACAATTTTGAGGATGACAGGAGCAAATGGAGCATTATAAAGGTGCTCACTGAGGAGGGGAGGCTATGAGTTACAACTGTTTTGGTCAAATGGTAACTCAGTCAACTAAGTCTTCATGACTTCATGGAACAAATAATTATTTGCGGATCCAGCAGAAGTAAATCATGACAATCCCGTAGGGGTAATGGACCCAGTGCCCATCCATGGCCGTACCATGTTGATAACCAGTCCATGGATGTGTCCCTGCATTGGAACCTAAGACCAAATTTGGGATATGGATGATATATGTTTATAGAAATCTTTTTACTTGTCTGTGCACACCACCTTAATAAATCAGTCTTTTTTAGTTTTCTACGTGTCTAATGGAAAGTATGCTTCGTTTGGTCAAAATAAACAAATAGGCTAGGGAGGTTTTGGATAAATTAGTCCTTAAAATCTCAATTTAATCCAAAAGATACTTTACAACTTACACTATCTAATAGAAACTATGTACTATAATACATGATCTATTTAACATACTTATTTGAAAAATGAAGAAATGTCATTAGAATATATAAAAATATCAAGAATGTGAGAAAAAATATACATGGTACCAAATACAGTCTTCACTAATATTTAAATTAGTCATGTCTGGCCACCTGGTCCCACCAAATCCTAAAGAGTATTTACCTCCCCCTTCATAAAATTGGATCTAAGAGGGATGAGAATCTTACATAAGGGATTCATTGCCCTGTCCTACAACCCAGAATAGTAGAGTCAAATAGATGAATTTGTGTTTAGTAGTTCAGGATCAGAGTGAAAAATAATGTCTCCCTATTAGCTCATACTTCCTCTTAATGAAAAGGTACTCTTATTGATACCCTATAAAACACCAATAATTCATACTTCACTGTGTAACATAAATTACTTTGTTCAGATAATCAGACCAATACCCAGTATAAACATTTACAAAAGGGAGTCTTCACTGGGCTCAGGCTGGATTGAAAAAAGGATGAGAAAGAAAGGAGAGGTGTTAGACTTTTCTAGGAAGGTCAGGTGTATGGTAGGTGCCTGGTGTGAGAATTTTGAATACCAGTAGGCAACCAACCAGAATACTCTGAGACTCTGAAGAGTGGAATGTAGGTATAGACTGCAAAGAGGAAGGGAAACAAAAGCCATTTCACTTTTTTTTTCTTAGAACCCAAGGCTAGTTTTCCACTGAACATAATCTTTAATCTTTGGCAAGCTATTAATACCAGGTCTCAAGTAACCACATCATTAGGATCTGATCACAACAAGAACTTGTAGCAAGCAAGACCTATACTTTATTCATCATTTTTAGCCCTGGCATATAGTGCTAAGATAAGTCAAAGACAAACAAAGATGAATAAGATGGTAACTTGCTTCAAGAAATGTACTGCCTGGCCGGATGTGGTGGCTCATTCCTGTAATCCTAGCACTCTGGGAGGCGGAGGCAGGAGGATCTTTTGAGCTCAGGAGTTCAAGACCAGCCTGAACAAGAGCGAGACCCCATCTCTACTAAACATAGAGAAAGAAATTAAAGTGTTCAGTTTGCTTGGGGAAGGCAAATTCAAGAGAGGCTTGAGTAGGTGATTTTGATGTTCACATTGGGAAGAAAAAGAGCAAAGAGTATTCCAGACTAAAAGAGAAGTCATGTAAGCCAAAGCCATGGTATTCCTGGGACCCATTTGTACCTCCAGTTCTGTCTCATTCAATTTCAGCTCTCAACTAATATGGCAATTTATAAAACTATCTTACTCCAAAGATAAATGTTAGAAAGCCATTAGCATATCTGTAATGCATATTCAGCTCTACATGTATAAAGTATCTATCTGTCAGATCAAGCCTTATACCATCAATTCAAAAATACTATGGATATTTCTGAAACTGAGACATATATCTGGTATTATTGTCTCTCTTTCATAAGGAAGGGAAAATTAGGAATAAAATTTCCTTCTCCTAGAGATTATAAAATAAATCTTTGACATCTTATGGTTCTCAGTTCAAGTCATGTTTCAACTTAGCAATTTCTTTACATTACATTATAGGTGGCTGTGGTAATAGATTTGCTGTCAGACTCAACGTTTGTGGACCTTAGTTGATGGCTGTTATTTCCTGGCTATGAAGAGAATTTTATCAACAGATATAAAATCATGCCCAGCAATCTGGCAGGGACTCTACAACACTGATACTTTGAGGAATGGTGGCGCCGTCCGTTGGCGCACTGGTACTTTTAAAGTCAAAAGAGTTTCTGTAAAAGTAACAAACACATTTGTAAGGAGGGTGTCATATATTTGAGATTTTCTCCACATTCCCAAGTGTTCTTTGGGAATTTACAGTATGTGAGTATACATCAAAACTGTTTTTAAAAAAGTCCAAAATAATCTATAAAATGACCTTCTTAAGTCAGTGACATATGAGGATAGAGCAACTTTATGTTTGACTTTCTGAAACAGCCTTTGTAAAGTAGAAATCTCTCATTCAGTATGCACACATGATAGAGAAGGCAGCTGTTGTGAGGGTTCTGTGATTCCACGCCAAGCCTAGATGTTGAAGTGATAAGGGTATTTAGAAAGTTAAACACTTGCCTTTTCTTGAGTACTTGCCTGTGCATGTTTCTAGTCTCTGCTTGGAGAAATCAGACATGTTCTTTAGGTAAAGAAAATGGGTGAAAAGTGAGTAAATAGACCTGGGTCCTTAACCTTTGCCCATCATGTCAGCAACTTGATATAGCTACAGGCTGCAAAGAATTGAATCTTAGATGCTTCATAAAAATCACTTTTTCCTGAAATTTTTACATGAAGATACGACTTCCTTTAATTGTTAATATAGAGATCACAAAGACCACTGAATTCAACCACCCATTTAATATGGTGGGAAACTGAGGCCCAAGGAAGTACTAAGTGGCAGGGCCAAACAGTCGAGACTGGAGACATTTGGATGCCAAATGTGCCAGGGACAGTCAGACGTCATCTAGCCCAGGTGTTCACCACCAAGGACTGTATTTATTTTAAACTTTAGACCTGAAATTAAAAATAATCGCTTGACCCCAAAATCCTGTGTGCATTATGTAATAATTAATGTCTCATATTCTTCAAGGTTATTTATACATAATTGTTATTTATTCATTCTTTTAACAAACATTTATCTAGTACTTATTTTAAGGCAGGCATTATATTGTAAATAAAAAGCAATATGATCTCTGTTCTCATGGAGCTTAAAACACTCTAGATATAAGGTAAGATAATTGTATCGTATGCTATCATCCGGTTTCAATTTGTAATAAATGCTATGAAAATAAAGAACAGGGTTTCTCAAGGAAGAGACATTTGAACTTGAATTGCAAAGATGAATAGGGCTTAGTCAGATGGAGAGAAGTTGGCTTGGGAGTGGGGATCCCTGGCAAGGGAAACGGCACGTACAGAGTTCTTGGCACGTTGGAGGTGCTAACGGGAGGGCAGTGCAAGTGGAGAACGGAGAGTGAGGGACAGAGCGCTGAGGTGAAATTGGAGAGATAGTCGGGGTGGATCACATAAGAGCTTAGAGGTGACGCCAAGCAGTTAGAATTTCATTCGAAGTGCAGCAGGAAGATTTGAAGCATTTTCAGCAGGGATAGTAACATGATTACATTTACAATGTTAAAATCATTAGCATTTCTGATCAACATTTGATAATTACCTGGGTTAACACACAGAGTAAGATACAATATGTGACAGCAAGAATCACAGAAACTTTAGCTTGTATTGTCTTGGTGCGGGACATTATATAACTTCCAGAAATATGGAAACCCAGCAGTCACAGCAGACCAGGAAAATGCTGAGTTTTCATGAAGGAAACTTGAAAAGTCACCATTTATCTATTGATTCTTGGCTTCCAACCTTGTACCCCAGTCGCTCTGTTACTTTCCTTCACTTCACACATTGGCTCCCTCTCCAGCAACTAAACTTTGCATTCCTCGTCTGGTTTTCAATCTCCTCTCTCCTGTCTTCTGGTATTCTTTAACGCTTACGATTTTGACAGTCTTTAGCATAGAATAGAGCTAATATTTTGTGCTTGTTGAAGGAATAAGTGGATGAATGAATATTAATAATAGGAACGTGGACTTTGCTATCAACAAAGATGCCAATCATTTCATTGCCTAGTAGTGAGAAAACAAAAATAAAGACTATAACTTAAGTATTCTTTGTTCACTGTTTCTGATTAACTAGAAGCATTAAGCAAAGTCTTTACATTCATAGTTCTGTCATTCTTTATTCAAAATCTTCATAGTCTTCATCTAATTGAAATTATTGTTGCTCAGTAACTGATTGTACAGCACTTTAAAATCAAACATGAAACACTGTAATGAGTCTATAATTGGATATTCTGTCCATTTCTTTAAGGGGTACTTCCGGGGTTTGATTTCTCCTTTGAGATTTTGATTTGACTTATGACCTCCCTCACTCTTGGTTCAACTTTTCTTCCTGGAATTAAAAAAGCTGTCAAAATAGTCATACCATTAAAAGTGTCATGCAACTTAGCCAAAATAGTCTCCTACCGTCTTGGAATGCTTAAAACTGATAAATATTCATGTATCTGTTTTTCTGAGGTCATTTTAATTCTGTGTATTTGTGGTCTCCCTGCTGGGATTAACTTGACCTTGAGATAATGCACATTACCAGAAAAAGAATACATCTGACACATCTGAACGATGTACCCTTTTTAAAACAAAAAACATACACAAAAAAGCAAGTATAAGATGTTGCAGGGTACCATGTTTACTTTCCTAAATTATTGCTATGGCAAATTGACAATCTCATATTACAAACTAATATTTATTTCTAAAGGTCAGAATGGATGTTTATGTACTGAGCAGATAAAATTTGATGAAACTGTAGATCAATGTAATTTATCATTTGCTGCCTCATATCCCTTGTTTGGCTCTCTCCCTATTGCGTGTCTTCCTATGGGAAAATCTGCACTGCAGCCTCTGTCTTAATCCTTTGGGACTGTGCTCTTTGTTATTTGTCACCATTGGATATGGTTTGGTTCAACAAATCCCCTAAGGTGTTATTGATATTGACTCAAAGCATGATCCTCTAGTAATATTGATATTTTATTAAGGGATTTGCAAAGAACTAGAAGTCATCAAGAAAGACACTAAGAAATATATCTTAAATGGTGGCCTTTGAGATGGGGATTTGTCCTGGAGCCAACCTGGGTCTGAGTAAACCTTCCTTCCTAGTGCCCTGCAAATCAAATCAGGTAAAGCTACTCTAGCATGCCAGCCCTGGGGAAGAGAATCAAGGTAAGTTGTCTCTTTCTTGTAGCACAATCATTGTCAAAGTAGGGAAAATGTGAGATCTGAAATCAGATAGCTTCATTGCCATGTTCTAAACAATTGGCTTAATCTTCAAAGTGTGTGCGTATGTGTTTAGGTTTTATGTAATATCATACTTAATTATAGTTCTGCACGTACTATCTGCATAATCTTCTTCAAGTTACTTGTTCTCTGTGAGACTCATTATCCTTTAAAATATGTCTAATAAGACCATCTTTGATTTAACTTGAATTAATTTAAATAAAATATTTATAGCAGCATGTACAGGGCTTGATATCTAGTAGGTAGTCAATAAATATTAGACTCCTTCATGGAATAAAAAGCAATTTCATTTATGTACCTTGTCCCCTTGAAATTAGGATAAGCAAAATTTTATATTTATAAATAAAATGCATAAACATAATTCATTTACAAACTGAAAACAAACACATTGGTAGAATGTGTAGTATTGTTAAATTGATTTATTGACTTTCTTTAAACAATGCTCACCAAAATAAAGAAAGAAATTGGCATTAAAAATCAGAAATATTTATGTATATTATATACATGTCAATTAAAGCTATAGTAGTAACAAAAGAAATCATCGAAATTCAACCCAAAATTGGCATATAAAAATTTTCCACAGGTTTATAAAATTTTTCTGTATGCATAAACAAATTTTCATCTTGAAAGTTGCCTTGGACTTTTATATACCAGATCTTCAGACAGATGAAGAAAATAAATTATTTCATGACGAATATCTGTAAAAGAGAAACACCCTGCTTCCTCTCATCCATGAGTAACACCAGGGACTGCTTGGCCAGATGTATAAAGCAAACTGTCATGTATGTGTTTTTTATCCCCACTTAATGCCCTCTTCCACAATGTCCTTATCACTCACCTTCTATTTTCAGCTCAAACATTTCCAAGGCAAATTTCTCACCTAGAGAAAACTGAAGTCTCCGATGGTTACAAATTTGTTTACTGTGGTCAGCGTAGTAACCAGTGACACACTGGAAATATTTAATAGAACATAAAGGTAGGTAACTGGGGCACAGCAAGGAACTTCCTGTCACAGCCTGATATTTTAAAGTGTAGCAGAACCGGGGCCTTGAATCCTCTGAACTGGTGGATTCCTCAATCCCCAGCAGCTGCTATAACCACTAAATTTAGGATCCGGCTCCACCAAGAAACAGGGAGACTTTAGAGAGAAGTTTCCACACTCATCCTTCGTTTCAGTATGTTATTTCCAGTGCTTTTTGCTGACTTAATAAGCCGGAGTGAAATTAACCTGGAACAAAGTCTAAACCATCAACCTGTGATTCTTTAAACTAATTAAAAATTCTAATAAAGTTTGAGGCTTAAGTGTATTTCTAACCTGCTTTTAAGCCTTAAATGAAAATTATAAAAATCAATAATTGCATTCAAACATTTTTAATACAAGTTATTAAAATTATGTAAGTGTGTAGGAAAGTGCAGTAAGTCATGACAATGGAAAGAGGACAATTTTTGTGTTTCATTTGGGTTTTTGTTCATTTCTGTATTCTGAGAAACTAGAAAAATGTTTCTAGCAATAAGCAAGAGCTCAATAAATGTTTGTTGACTGACCAATTGACTGAAGGAATTAACGAATAGTAAAAGCAGAACATACATAGTACTTCAAAAGAAGAGATGTGTCAGGATACGGAGAATTCTGGTTTTATTACAGAAACAGTGGTCAAACGGAATATTATGCGAAGGTATAAAGAAGAGAGAAAAGGCAGGGGTCGAATGGAAATATAGGAAATAGTATCTAGAGAGGGAAGTCTCATCTTACAAATGAGGACAAATTGCTACAGTAGCCCCTCTTATTCTCAGGAAATAGGTTCCGAGACCTCCAGCGGGTGTCTGAAACAGTGAATAGCGCCGAACCCAATTGCCATCAATTGGAACACATTCCTGTTCATGTCTTTTACTGACATAAGTATTACTTTTTCCATCTTAACTAAGCACTTATCACACACTGTGTTCATAATTTTTGCAGTTTGAGGTGCAACAACAAAACTAGCATGAATTATTTTTCTTCTTCACAATTTCATGAACAGAAAATTTGTTCTTATCATCGATCTTAGCAACCTCAGCATACAAGATTTCCCTTTTCTTAACTCAAGAACTTTCCCTTTTTCACTTAAAGGAAGCCACTTTACAGCTTTGCTTTGGCATATCCAAATTGCTAACAGCACTACTCCTGTGCTTTGAGGGCTTTATTATGTAAAATGAGGGTTAAACACAAGCACTGCAATATGGTAACAGTGGATCTGATAACCAAGAGGGCCACTAAGTGACTAAGGCATGGGAGGTGTGTGCAGCGTGGAGACACTGGGCAAAAGGATGATTTACATCCCAGGTGGGACCGAACAGAATGGTGCAAGATTTCATCAAACTACTGAGAATAGCATGATTGAAAACTTATGAATTGATTATTACCGGAATTTTCCATTTAATATTTTCAAACCACTATTGATCCCAGGTAATTGAAACTGTGGAAAGCAAAACCACAGGTAAAGGAACTACTGTAGAGTGCATTTCAGTAAAAGTAAAGATTAAGGAAAGGATGTTCACATAGAGCATAGTGGAAGGGCCTAAGGGAAAGGGAGGGCTGAACTTATACAAATGTGAATGTAGAGAATCCCTTTTTGTCCTTGGAGAAAAACTTGTTAATAACCAAGAAAAAGATTGTTAAACTGGAAACTTAGTGACAGGGAGAGGCAGGGGAAGAGGGAAGGAATGTATAAGAGTTTAACCGGCCACAATGTCCCACAAACCATGTCCATGTTTCAAAGCTCCTAGGGGTGAAAATTGAAATATTTAAAGAGAACAGTTAATAAGCGATTGGGGCCTAATGGTAACACAGAAAGTATATGCCCCTTCTTAAGGCAGCTGTCAGTACAGCTACTATGATTGTTTGCCATGCAAGAATGCCCACCCAAAGAGAAGCCAACAATCTGGATTTGTGTGTAAAATCTTCTAATTTTTAAATGTGGAAACTGATTTTACTTTTACAAAATTTGTTTATGGTGCATAGCAATATGAATTTATATTTAACACAGAGAAAAAATAAATGGATGAGATTTACAACATAATAGTTTTTATATAAATTAAAAACACATTTAAATGAAAAACAATGCAAAATATTCTATAAGGTTCCATGTACATTGAGTGACATAAATCAAACACATTAAAGTCCTGCCTTGGTTATAGAAGACAAGTCTGTTTATGAGAAATGAGAGGGAAATACTATATTTTTTTTAAAAATCAAGAAAAGTCTTACATGGACACATAATGATAACATGGTATGGACTAAGAAATATAATTACCCAACTTACTGTTCACAAGATCTGGAAGTAAATAATTAAATACAATTAAAACAAGACACACAATAAAAGTACAAACAAACAAAGGAAAATATGTTAGTAGTTAATTTTGGTATATGAGCCACTGGTTTGAAAATCCTTATCTACATCTTGTTTCCCAGGAGCTGTCCCCAAATGTGGTTAGAAAATTGGAGAATTTTAAGGAAAACTGGCTAGCAGGACAGTCCAGAGGACATGGCTATGAGCATCAAGTTGCCTTTGCTGCATCTGCTGCTGTGTCATCTGCAGATGCTCCTTCTGATGGTTCTGTGCAATGGAAAATTGAAAGTGTGAGGAGCAAAAGACAAGGAAAATATATATTAGGAGTAGCAGACTAAGTCTGGTCCTGATGACTCTCATCCAGTAATAAATGCTTCACAGTACTCTATCTTCACGCAAATCATTTTTATAAGCTCTCTCATTTATCTTGTTAAGCATTTATTGTTAACTCTTTTTGCACGTATCTGGTGGTCATAGGTAATGGTGTTGGGGTCAACACTTACTCCCAAGTACTATTGTCTTCTTCCATGTGAAGATGTATCAGTTAACATGACACTTTTGGCTTGTCTCTACCTTCTCAGTCACTCCTACTCATGGATTGGTAATGCTCTGTCTTTTGGAGGAGGACAGGATACAAAATGGCTCACCCTTTTTACTCCTTTCTAAATTAGAGGGAAGGCCTGCAGAGTCCTGGCACTATCTATGCTTTGGTTGGTAAATTTGACTAATTCTGGACATCTGTATGCACAAAAATCTACTTGCCTAGCATTAACACACCTAAAACCACCTTGTCCAATAGTTATTACCAGTAGCAATAAACTCAATATTTTAATCTTCATCTGCCTTACTTTTTACTCAATTGATTCAGAGCACAAGTAGGGAAGAAGAGACATGTAAGTAAGAAAGCCTTTTAAAACCAACAAATGGAAATATTTCTAGAAAATGCTTTGACAAGTGCCTTAACATTGAATATTGTGCTTTATCCATTCCTGTCAATCAAAATTTACCTAAAGAAGAGATGAATATTACAGAACTTATGTCTTATTTCATTATATGATTTTTAAGAAAATATATAAATTGACTAAATTTTCAAGAAATTCTATACAGAATCATTATGCTAAAATATTTAAGGCATTTTTACTTACTTTAAACTTTTAACATTCTTAAATTGTGTACATCTTTAATGTACGTTTTTGAATTTATCATTCACAAATAATACTTCCAGGAAATTGCTTGGTCATTATTTAATTAATTAATTCTTGCCTTTAATTTGCTATTTGGGCCAGGCATGGTGGCTCATGCCTGTAATCCTAGCATTCTGGGAGGCTGAGGGGGGAGGACGCTTGGGGT